>JAGSMP010000017.1:1800000-1970000 GCA_029286625.1 Parnassius orleans | reverse complement strand
TCCCCCGTACGCCATATCTTTCTAACTTGTCCAAAAGAATAGGGATCGAGACAGTGTCAAATGCTTTGGCAAGATCAATAAAAACTCCAACACATTTTTGTTTGTTATTGAGACTTTCTGTAACATACTCTACCAAAGAACTGACGGCTCTGTCTGTACTCTTTCTTTGAAATAATGTTATTGTGTTCCAAGAATTTTAACAGTTGGTTATTCATGATTTTTTCTAACACTTTAGATAGTGCTGGTAGCACAGAAATCGGTCTATAATTTTTTACACTGTCTCGTGCCCCACTCTGTTGGACAGGTGTAATGAGAGCCACTGATGATGTCGTAGACGTGATTTGACTCTCCTCGGTTGAACCTTTGAAGAGTTTTCTTACACCATCCGACGCGGGTCGCCTTATGATCGCCGGAAAGCAAATGCGGGACCCTACGGCAAATGAGCTTTCTCACACCAAGCGCTTCATGCAATATCTTCTGAATGGTTGTCCTTGAGATGCCTAATAGATGCCTAATAGATGCCTAATAACGCCTCTATCTCTCGATATGTCACATGACGATCTTCGAGAATTAATTTTGTGAAGGCGGATTTTGGACGTCCTTCACGAGATTTGTCACTAAAATTGGTATGTCCACGCTGGAATTCTAAATACCAGCGTTCGACAGTCCTCAGACATGGGGCTTCATCATGGAACACAGAAGTTAGCTCTCCAAAATACTGAAGCCGTGTTAGACCTCTTCGACAGTTGTAGAAGATTATTGCACGGATATTTTCCTTAGTATGATTCATTTTAATACGTGACCTGACATATTCAAAACGACTCTGTGACTAAACCATAGCATTAATCCTCATACTTTTAATTGTTTTTAGATTCCGCTTTAAACAAATTTGAATATTGAACAGTTCCAAATTCAAAATTGCTGGTAAATATGTAAACGACAGAACTTAAAAGGCACGCCAGGTACCGCCCAACGCATAGATCTTAATTGTTGACGAGTAGGTATGTATCCCTAGGACAAATTGCCCCGTTCCGGGTTCTCGCCTTGTTGTGGCCGGGGTAGAAGATTAATAGGGCGTTACTAGGGTATACAACCAGTATGTGTTGCCAGTAATAAGTTTAAGAATATGAGATGTGATCCTTTACCAATGATTGTATGACGAACCAAAGGTCACCCAGCGAGCTATGGAGAGGGTTATGCTTGAAGTTTCTCTGCTCTATAGAATTTTTAATGAGGATATTCGCAATAGAACGAGACTAACCAACATAGCCCAACAGATCAGGAAGCTGGTGTGGAAAGCCTTGTGCTCTATTCTCTAAGTTGTGTTTGTGCCTTGTTCTCCTATTGCGAACATTATCAAAAGTTATCTACTGAGTAGAAGTTATAAGTAACATAAGTAAACATGCAAACAGAGGCTCTTCCTAATGTAACAGGATCCAATGGGGCTTATTATGCAATAACGTAGGGGACACACACAAAAGACGGAAACTTGACATTTAGACCCAAAAACCAACGAAATTTTGTCACTTGTCTTATTGTACCATTCCTTTCAAATCCAAGCCTCAAAGAATCATCGGTCTTATGCTCTAATTATAAACCACGCGGTTGTGGTAAATCGAAAAATGTAATTAGTGACATCCCTAACTTACTAAATATCAATAACTATGGTGGCATTACTTAGATAAACTATCGCTTTTTTTGATAAGGCGCTACTACGGCCGTTATAATTTTTATCAACTAATGCCTACAATAAAAATAAAATTAACTTATGCAGTTTTCAATTCATGTTTCAATGCGCCTATATATGTAACCGCTTTCGAAAATCAACACATCATCACCGTTATTACAGCCCGTCACAACTCCACTGCTGAACGTAAGCCTCCCTCAAAGAACGCCACAAAGTACGGTCATGAACTACCTGCATCCATCGACTTCTTGCGTCTTTTACCAGATTGTCACTTCATCTAGTAGGAGTCCTACACTTCGCTTACCGGTAAGAGGCTACCCCCTTGAGAAACTCTCTTCTGATCGTGTTGGTTCTTCGAGTTATATGGCCAGCCCATTGCCACTTCAGCTTACCGATCCTCTTACTCTGGTTCTCATCTTCTCTGATTCGAATATTCTCATTACGAAGTCTTATCACACAGTGGATATGCGAACATAGCCCTCTTCATAGCTCGCTGAGCAACCTTTCTTATACGGCCAGCAGTATAGGACTACGTCTCAGATCCAAATATAATCACTGGCAACACGCACTTGTTGCACTCTCTTGTTTCAATATTTTAGGTTTACATGTCGATAAGATGTGTTGTTATCTGCTGAACGCTGCCTAGTCGAGTCGGCAAATGGAAGGTAAGCGATGTACTCGCCATTAATGTTGATAACGTATCCTTTCCAATCTAACATCTTGAACTTTTTCTAATGCAGCAGTGAAGAGTTTCGGAGATGTAACGTCACCCCGTCTTATATATCTCTGCAGTTGTAAGTATAGGTTTTATACTTTAGTTCTGTACTCGAATAGCCTTCGAAACCCTACTGTAAAAAACTTCAACATTTTGATATACCGACAGATCTGGCATCGCTGAAGGGACTGTAGCACCGTCTAAGTTTAGACGCATACAAAAGCTTTCTTTTAGTTCATATATGCAAGACAAAATGTAAGATAGTACTCTATGATACAATTTGCCAAAGAGTATGTATATGTGATACTATACCTACACCTACTAATGTGGTACTATGATACTAAACCCTATTGTTTGGAAGGCTGGAAGTCATCAAGTCTGCGTGCAATCTTCAACGTCCACGGTATTGCAATCTTCTAGGCACTGATTTTTTTTTTTATTTCGAGCTAAAATGTTTCGACACTTAGGATTAGAACACTAGGGGAACGAAGTGATGACTTTATTAGACGTGGCCTCTCCAACTTAAGGTAAAGGTTCAGTGTGCCTCCCACCATTCGGTGATCGCTACCAGTTTATACCCTCGCGATCACTCATCACTGATCATTTGCTGTCTAGTCGCCATAAAGCTACAACCTATATACACTCCACTGCTGGCCTCCCTTCATTTCTGAGAGAGTTTTAGGGCAAGGAAGTGTCCGCCACGCTGCCCTAATGCGTGCTGGCGGACTTCACGTCTTCGAAATATTTTTTTAATTTTTTTATTCTCTGACATGTAGGTTTCATCACAATGTTATCCTTCACCGCCGAGCACGTGGTAAATCGGCACTTAAAATTGCAATTAACAATTTTATTGGTGCAGGCGGGATCGAACCCGGGTTTCTCCCCTGTTGTGAAATTTACAGCGGACGATAAGACCCTGAACTACCACGGCTCTCCGTCTCTGTCTGTGCTCTCTGTCTGGTCGCCATAATTAAGTGAATCTCATTGTTCGTTAATTTGTCGGGGCTAGACCAGATCCACTTTCTATGTGGCCACTTCTGGAAATATGAGTTCATCATAGAGTCCCACCTTCTCCAAGAAGTCAGCCTGCTGTTGACACTGTATGATGAGTTTTGGAGGAATGTATGGTTCTAGAGATCCTTATACATCATGATGGTAAGAGGATGGTACCTGTAGGACCTACAATGAATAATAATTGGTGATTCTGAGTGTTTCTTTCTGTCGTTGCTCATGGGGGTATGTTCGCCATAGCTGTCACGCTTGACCACCGTAGTTTTTTATTTTATAGTCGTCGTTAGGAAGACACTACTGCCTATCTTATTTGTTTCCCTCTGTCGCCTCTTACGACACCCACCTGAACTATAATATACCGCAACTACATGGTTGTTTGGCCACAAGTCCATAACATAAAGAGCTCCGTGTCTGACGAAACTCTCACATGCTCACGACTGACTGATCGCGCTAAACGTAGTCGCATTTAATGCCATAATTTGTAAGCCTTCAACATTTAATATTTTTATAAATATGGATTTAAAATATTACTTAATGACCTGTAAAATAGACTAATATATTAGTGGCAGTTTTTAGCGAGTTTAAGATGATAGATTAAGTAAAATCGCTTCCACTCCAAAACAGTAAATTTCAACATCAAAAGATGCTAACCGGTGACAGCGTTAAGAGCTAGGTACTACTACATTACTTGTACTTATAACTAATTTCATTTTTTTGGCCCAGGTGCTACTTTAATACCGGTCAATTTAAATAAATCATCCAACTAACGCTTAAAATAGAATTGCATTTGATTATTAATTCATATTTTTAACGTTTCCTACATCCATATTTGAAAAACAATACCTAAATTAATGCATACAACAGAACTAGTTGAATAGTAATAAAGTTCCGTGCTGATTGACGGACGTAAGACTAATAGCGGAAAGTCCATCCAAAATCGACCTTGACTTCAAGATATCTAAGTCGTGTCCAGATCTTAGGATTGATCACTTAATGATGTGGCCGACCCCGAATGGGCTCCAGCCTTGTGGTGGCGGGGGGGTACAAAGAGGAACCCACATGGCTTTTTCCTGGCCCCATCGCCTCCGCGCGGAGGTTCCTGGTGCACCTTACCTGCCAGGTAAGGTGCACCAGGAACCTTATTCGAGAAGGGAAAGGGGGAGGAGTCCTTCCCGAATGTGTGCGAAAGCATTCCCGTGGCCCTGCCAATATGCGGCAAAGGTTTGGTATTTTAGTCGGTGCGAGTCCAACATAACCGTAGGCATTTATGCGTAGGCATTTCCCCATGTAAACAAGGCTCCAGGTCCTCACGGCATTCCTGGCCGCGTCTGAGTCTTAGCCCTCGAAGAACTAGGGGCACGATTCCGCAGGCTACACGGGATGGTTCCCCTCGCAATAGGGGACGTGCAGGCTAGTCCTTCAGAAGAAGGATGTGCGTCCCGCGGACTCACCCATCGCCTACCGCCCAATAGTGTCGCTCGATAAAGCAGATAAGCCCTTCGAGCGGTTCATAGCCCGTCGCCTCATCGGGCAGCTCGAAGAGGTGGGACCCAATTCGTCAGATCAGCAGCTTTGGCTTTGGAGTGGGTCGGTGGACGATAGACGCAATTAAATGCGTCAAGGCCCACTCAGGCGAGATATTGGCGAGAGGTGGGGTGTTACTGGCAGTGTCCCTAGATATTGCCAACGCTTTCGACACCCTGCCCTGGGCGTGCATCAGGGAGGCACTGAAGTACCACAAAGTGCCTCCCTATGTCATCCGAATAGTCGGGAACTATCTCTCTAAGCGATGCGTTTGCTATCCTGGGCGGGAAGGTAGGATATTAAGGAGGAAAATGTCATGCGGTGTTCCACAGGGTTTGGTTTGGTTAGGACCGCTTCTGTGGAACATCGGTTACACGGAGAGATCTTCTCCCGGGTGCTGGTACAATCTGCTATGCAAACGAAACGCTGGTCACTGCCCTGGGTGAGACTTATAAGGCAGCCGTCCGTCTTGCCACTGCGTCTGTGGCACAGGTTGTCGGCAGAATCAGGATGTTGGGACTGGAAGTGGCGTTAAGCAAGTCCGAGGCCATTTTTTGACAGACATCGAAAAGCGCCGCCACAAGGATCCCACATCATTGTCAGTGATGTCCGTATTCAGGTTGGTTTCAACATGAGATACCTTGGACTCATTCTTAATAGCCGCCGGAGCATATCAGGCTCTCCTCCACTCCCCATAATTGAGGTTTAAGACGCGGACACGGGGGTTGTAGTAAGGCATCGAGGTGGCGCGTACGGTGTATTTCCCGTGTGCCCCTACATGAAGAAGGCAGTGGAGAACTCCAGCTCGACACCGTCATCGAGACGGATCCTGTAAGGGCTATCGCCGCCGGCGCTGCGGTAGCATGCGAAAGCGTTCCCGTAGCCCCGACTAACGGCGAAGTGATGAACACCGGGGGTTTTAGCCGGTAGGAGTCCGGCATAACCTGTCCGTCGCATTTGCGACAGACGGGTATCCATGAGATTTCCCCACGTTAAAAAAAGGTTAGGTTAGGTTTTTAGAGACCGAACTTTGTCGCGTGGTCTTGATAGTTCATAAGCCATTTATATTCTCCGTCGGGAGCATTTTTATCATTTTCAGTCTCCCACCATGTCCAAAGGTTTTGTGGATTTCTGTTACTATTTCATAATATTTTCTATGGGAACTATACGAATTATAGGATCGTCAACACTTTTCTTTTTAAAAATTAAAATATCTTCAAAGTCATATTTTGAACTCCAACAATAGTCCATTGATTTTCGTTGTGTGGACCCCCGCGTTTGTGTGCGTTATCATGATGTGGGCAGCGGGTATTTTCCATTTCATATAATAAAACCATTTCATATCCATTTCATGAAATGGTTGAAAGTGGTCGGCCACTTCTTTAAGTAATCAATTCTATGATCTTTATGAACGACATCTACACAAATACCCAGGAACTGTATTTTAATTTTAAGTCTGAAAATAACATCCTTTCCAAGAATGTGCCTAGTAGCATGAAACTTGCAATTATAAATAAAATTGAAGTGTCTGTCTGTAACATCGAAACAACTGTCTTATGTTGAGTTGAGGGGGTTATTTGCAAGTCATTGAAACATGAATAACCACTTATAAAAAAAATTGTCTGTCGGGTTAACATTCGGAATGGCTGAAATTAAACTTCACGAACAGATGGAGACCGATGCCAGTTGTTAACTAGGCTATATTTTACCCGAAAAACTTTTTATTTTTCTGATGATTCTACCCAGGCGAAGCCAAGGCGGGTCGCTAGTCATTATATATATATTAAAAAAACGCAGATTTTCATTTCTTTTTATTCTTAAACAATCTTACATTCGCAAACTATATTTACAAGGCTAACTATAAAAGTCCTTCCATCTCCTTCATGAACTGCATATAAGCATCATCCTTGCTAGGAGCTTGCTTAGGAACATCGGCTGGTCTCTGCAGTGCTCCGGTTTTGACTCCAGGTTTGGTCTTCTTGTCTTCTCGTTTCACTCGTAAAGCAGAAGGCACGAACCGTGTTACGTCGGCGGAAAGATTTCTGATTTGAGGTTTTGCACTTATCGTCGCACCTAGGAAAAAACAAATTAGGTAACAAGTAAGGTTTTATAACTGTGTTTATAAACAAACAATAAAAATAAATCTCTTTAATGATTTTATAATAGCAATAATATACATGAATTAATGTATATATTATTGTTGCATTGCATTGCATTTGCATTGCAATGTATCCTATTCATTGCCGTTGCAACTCAGCGCTTCGTTAGTGTACTCTGGCCATTCCATATTTTTCTGTAATTTTATCCTTAAATACAGTACTCTTATTTATAACTATTTATGTGGTTTTTATTTAACTCAGCGCCCCACAATTACTAAGAAAATTACTCTAACACGACATTGAAGTAATATGTACATCACAGAACACAATTACTCTCTACCAAGAGTACTACATACTAGAACAGCTTCAAACAAAAAAATGTGCGCATGCGCGGTTAATTATTGTTAATCATATAATATTCTACGTAGCTAGAAAGACCACTATGTAGTTCGGTATTGTTTATTTAGATAATTAATTAATTATAACGAGATCACTTTTTAATAATTTGTCATTTATTTTGCATTGTGACAAATTAATATGGTAATAAATAATATTATGTCACAATTGCATTTTAATTACACAATTATGTAAAATGGAAGGAACCGAAGCAAATAAAATATATATAATTCAATCTAGAAAAAAGGGGTATACAAATCAAGAGTCGGTCCCCACGAGTCGTTCGGCAGTGCGAGGCACGCACACAGAGGTGATACTTTGTTTATATTATACTTTATGAATTTCTGAAAGGAAACATAGTAATATAACAGGTTGTTTTAATGGCAATATTAATATAACTTGATGCTGTGTGTGTGTAAAATAAAAAATATATTTTTTTATACACAAAAATAAACATACAAAAATAGTATTTTTAAACCACCTTAAATCCATAAACTCTAAAATACAATTCACAATGGAGTTAGAGGCAAACAATTCTTTTCCTAGATGTTTTAGTCATCCGAAATCCTGATAATACTATTGGTCACACTGTGTATAGGAAAAAGACTCATACCAACCGATATTTAAATGGTGAATCGCACCATCATCCATCACAGTTAGCTACCGTGGACAAATCTTTGTTTCAGAGAGCACGAGGGATCTGTGACAGAAAACATCTGGCCGCCGAGCTTCAGCACGTCGAGCAAGTACTGCAAGATAACAAGCTTCGGGTCCCGCGCCTACGTCACAGTGACCGAGTGAATCCGACCACAGTCGAGCGTGTGCCTGCTGTACTACCCTATGTCAGAGGAGTCACAGACAAGGTTGGCTACATCTTGAAGCGAGCTTCCATTAAAACATACTTCAAGCCGCCGAAGAAGATTAGTCAATTTTTACCATCCGTCAAGTGTCATATCCCTCTACAAGATGCAGGAGTGTACAAGCTGGATTGTGAATGTGGTCTCTCTTACATAGGACAAACAAAAAGATCTATAAAAACCCGCGTAAAAGAACATATAGCTGACTTGAAGCACCGACGTATCGGGAAGTCTGCTATTTGTGAACATGTTCAAGATCGTTCCCGCCATTACATTAGATTTGATAGACTACAAATCCTCGCAAAAGAACACCGATTCCTACCAAGGATGATTCACGAGGCTATTGAAATTAAAAAACATCCTAATTTCAATAGAGAAGATGAATGGGTGCTGCCATCTGCTTGGGATCCTATAATTAATAAAATTTAATCCAAACCCAAGTATACCACTGCTAGACTTCAAGATACTGTAAGCTCATTCTGCGTAGATCGAACTAAAAATTAATATTAAAAAACTGAAGGTAGCCGGGCTAACTATGACATCGGGACGTCAAACACCTCAGTCCCCCCCGTGACCATAGGTGCTGGAAAGCACCCGAAACGTCGGGAATTAAAAAGTTAAAATTAAACGCGATATAATCCGTAACATTAGTTTCATTTAATAAAAAATACCTTAAATTACAACATATTTTAACATTGAACGTCAAATATTTTATTGTGATTATATTTGTTATGTAGTTATCTGATATTTATTTATTTATTATTTTATTATTAACTGTTATTAAGACGTAAATGTTGTAATCAAAAATAAGGTGATTATATTATTTTTGATTCCAACGTCTATAGTGTAACATCTGAGTAGAAGTCTATAATTTTACTAAAACATGGCCACGAGGCCACGAGCGCAGTAAAATGCCACGCCACAAGTGACAATTGATAAAAATAATTAAATTTCGTGTATATTTTATCGCTAGTACAGGGAACTTAAGTGCAAAAGTTAAGTGCTCTTCTTGGCCTTTAACTTTTTTTTACGAGTTTACACAGCACCTCTGTGCGAATGAAGAATACTTATTAAGGCGGCTCTTCACGTTGGCCAACATTGTGGCGAATGTGGTGGCCAATACCTATGGCCATCATGTAGAGCGGGTGTTTGTGCTTACCTTGGTATGTATTGGAATGATGGCCCACCAGTTGGCGCGAGATCCGTGTGGTGTCGGTTTTTTTACAAAAGATCAAAGGGTTGTGGCGGAGTTATGGCCGCCGCGTCCACACGTTGGGCGCGCGGTTAGTTTGCTACGAGCTCCCAGTGATCGCACGCACCTGATTTAAATTTTATATTCACGCGTCGTAACTAGTGTCTACAAAATGGCAGTAAAAATTACCAATGACGAAACTTTCGCTTTATAGAGCTCAACCAAGCCGAAAATTGTGTGTGGAACCCAAGATATAAAATTTCTTTTTTTGCCATTTCTATTTGATCACCCTTTCTTATACACATTCACGTAGTAGCGGTATGCTGTGAATAAATAAACCGCAGCAGGCGTTAGCGCCTCAATATCCATTTTAATAAATTCGTCCGCACATTGGCCTGAACCGAAGCAAACTGAACGACCTTCCAACGTATGGACGCCATCACAAACCCTTGGCACAACTGTCACAACATTCGCCAAAATGTTGGCCAACGTGAAGCCCTGTCATTAGGCTTTAACTTAGGCCTCAAACGTTTCACGTTGCAACAAGCACTGGCACAAAAATTTAGTTAGAGCCCTTGGACTATAACACGTGTTGCAAACAAATATGGTGTCTTGGTGTCTGTTCTAGTACGTAGTACATATTACTTCAATAGAGCACGACCAAGAAAATAAAACCCCCCGCTCTATTATAGATATTCGCGAAATTTCCTTTTACAGGCACCAATAAAAATCAGCCATTGTAACCTAATACCCTTTGCGACCCTCTGCAGGGTAAAGAGACCTTATATTGTAGGAAGGTTTTTAAGTAATAGTCCGCTGCACTGTGCGAATGGTGTTGAATCTTGTCTTTGATTTTTTTTTCATAGACGAAGATTTCCATACTTTTCCTTTACTAGCGGTAAATCAGCATCAGCGGGGATAGAACTAGGATTGCTAGCGTACTATGAAATATGGTGTCATGTGGTAAATAATATTTTTAGCCGAGTGCTCTAGAAGGCGCGTAATGTTTTAATTTGTCAAGCCTAATAAATGGCTTGATGGATTTTAACATATGGGATGTCGTTAGATTCGTCGTGGTTCGTGGAAGTGACATAGAGTTTAATATAACCTGACGAAGTATAATAAACCTTATGGGTAGATAATAAATAAACATTATGGATGCAAAGTGAAAAGAACTACGTTAAAAAAATATCTACAACAAATTATATTTCATAATAACTATATAACTACATACTTAGATACACATTATAAACATATTAGACATATATTACAAAATTATTTACATTTACAGTTTAACTGCATGTGGAATAAAGGATTGTTACAAAAAGGAGGGGAACATGGAGAGTAGAATTTGGATGCGATATTGCTGCAGCACAAATGAAACTCACCCTGCGCGCCGTCCTTCTTCTGTATGAGCTGCGGCGCGGCGGAGAGCACGGAGACGTGGGGCGGCGCAGGCGGCACGAGCGGGCGCAGCAGGCGCGGCGGCGCGCCGGGCGGCGGCCCGGGCGGCCGCAGCGCGCCGCGCACCGCCAGCCCGGGGCGCACCGGGCGGGGGCCGGGCGGAGCGCCGGGCGGGGCCGGGGAGCGCCCGGCGGGGGGCCGGGGGGAGCGCCCGGCGGGGGGCCGGGGGGAGCGCCCGGCGGACCCAGCGCCGCGCCGGGAGGCGCCGGCGGCACGCCCGGCGGCAGCCCTGGCGGCGCGCCCGGCAACCGAAGCGCCGGCGGTCGCAGCCCTGCAAACGTTAACAACTTTTAATAAGTATGAAGTAAAACCATAGATTTAGTATAAACTGATGTTAAAATTGATTGACAATACAAAAGAAAAAGAAATTACCGCTAGTATGCATAATATGTAACTACGCACACAAACGAAATAAATTAAACCTTTATAATTTTATTAGTAAAAACAACCTATATAAGGTGAGATTTTTGAAGTTAATGTTAATTTAATAGTCATAACAGAATAGAAAAAAAAAACAAATTCAGTGTTATTTTCTCATAGTTAAAAATGCTGTCGTAATCTTGCAACCGCACGCAAATTACGTTCTAGTGACCTGTCAACCTGTCACCCGCACCATGCTATAACGCAAATACTATAGGTGCGTTGTATCTAAATATAATTCACCTCACAAAGAAATCCCACATTATTATACATTTAACAAGTAGGTACGAGTGTTTAGCTGTCTAAATGCTTTATTTTTGAAAAACTTATCACATTTTATAATATAAATGTTATGCATGCATAGCAATTGAATTAAAAATAATCACATATACGATAACATCTCATCGATATGTGTCTAACTGGCAAAGGTATGCCTTGCATGCAGCCTTATTAAACTTCGTAATTTTTTTTTTAAGGGTTCCGTAGCTAAATATTCTCTTTATCATATGAAATAAATATTTCCAGGACCACACTCTCACAGAATACAAACGTAAAATAGCAGCATAATGATGTTGTGTTTCGTATGGTGAGTGTAAACAACCGGACACTCTTTTTACTGGAAATGAGGCATTCCATCTTAGTCGTCAGAGATGACAACACATCTGCATTTTGATTCTTAACTGAGGATAGATATAAATGTTTATGAGCCACAGCATCCACTTACCATCAGTTGGGCTGTGTTCGTTTGACACGCTTATTTTATAAAAATAAAGCTAAAGAGCAGTGCGAGCACTGCTGTATTCCGATCTGAACGGTATAGAAAACCGGTATGATTACAGACTATTAGGCATTCCATTATAATTCTCAAAAGTGACAACGCATCTGTAATATTTTTTGCTTGAAGTTGGTAGCAGCTGACCTCATATATCAGGCGGACTGTAAGTTCGTTTGTCGCATCAGTATAATAAAAAAATAACGTCATGTATTTTTATCTCACGATGGCGGATTGCTCTTACTTGCAGTGTAGATGCACATGCGTATTGTTTTAGTTTTCGCAAGCGAGAGAATCAACAATTATCATCGAGTAACGTCAAAACGCAAAATTAAACTAAAACGAAATGTATGAAATTCATGACTCCAAATGTCAAACAATTAAATACTAATGTAATTTTAAATGGGGAGAAACTGAGTCTTGTCGATACCAACATTTTTCTTGGAATACACTAGACGCGAAGCTTCAATAGAGCCCCCATATATCAAAACTAGCAAGCAGACTTAGTTCTGCAGCATATGCTGTAAAAAAGATTAGAAATCTTACCAGTGTTGAAACAGCTAGACTAGTTTACTTTAGCTTTTCCATAGCATAATGTCGTATTGTATTTTGCTATAGAGACACGCGGTTGACACTGAAATTACGAGTATATTTGTTTTACAGAAGAGGGCCATAAGAGCAATTTATGTTTTAAAGCCTAAACAGTCGCTGCGACAAAAATTTAAGGAAATTAATATATTGATTTTGGCCTCTCAATACATTTATGAAAATGTAATGTACGTACACAAAAATAAAAGTAGTTTTACAAAAATAAGTGATATTCACTCTGTAAATACTAAGAACAGACACAAGCTAGTAGTACCAGTTACTCGACTCCACCGAGTCAGTAATTCATTCTTGGGGCGATGTATACGCTTTTACAACAAAATCCCAGAAAATATAAAAAATTGACCTGCTCAAAGTTCAAAAACTTTATTAAACTAAGTTTGTATAAAAAGGGTTATTATAATATTAAGGAATTTATGATAATAACCCCGGGGAATGCGGTGATCGCTATCAAGCTATTTCTAATTTGTTTTGTGTTGTTAATTGTGCAAGATACATGATTGTAAGCTGTTACTTTAAAAAACAGTCTCGGTAGGTTTCTTGCTGGTTCTTCCCAGGACAGTGGAAGAGTGACTTTCAATAAGTATTATTTATAATCCATGTTGAATAAAAAAATTCTATTTCTATTTCTATAGATAAGTTGTTTGCAGTGATGTAAGAAAATAATTTATGTGTCCTTTGCAAAGCAGTAGAGTAAGGCTCGCCCGCCTTCGTAGGATAAAACATCTATGTGGGAAAAGAACTGGATTAGAGATTGGGTATGTCAATGGCAAATGCAAGGGCAATGTCAGTATATACGGTACTCAAAAAACGAAAACAGCGCTAATAACATTATATCGTCATATTACAAAAAACGATTTTATATTCATTAAAACAAACAAAATCTTATTATATTGTTATAATAATCATAGGAATGTAAATCAATTTACAAATAATCAGTGAACGCAAAACATGGAAGCATTCCTAGCTCCGAAAAATGACCCAACGCAAATTGGGCGACGAATTAGTTCGAATAGTCACTATAATAATACTAATCAATTATAATTTGCGTTGTATTTTGTTGCATAAAGCAACGAGTGACGAGCACAAGTGCGTTAGATAATAAACGTAAGCGACTAATATGGTTTAAGGCGATTGAAGCCAAAAACTGTCGGGAAATAAGGTCTACCGTTGACTGTGTGTCCCAAGTCGTAATAAAATATAATAAACTGTTAACTAATCAGCGATGGAGCTTCAATATGTGTTTGTTTGAATTCAAATTTAAATTTTATTTATTTGTGAACACACGTAATGAGACGGAATAGATCTTAAAAAAATTATGTTGTTTTTTGATTTCAATAGCTTCGCGTAAGTTCATACTGCGTAGATCGGAACAAAAATTAATAATTTTAATCTGGAAGTAGCCGTGGTTTACTATGACATTGTGACGTCGAACACCTCACTCCCCCCCGTGACCAAGGGTGCTGTAAAGTGCTCGAAACGTCGGGAATATAAAATAAGTTATGTTAGGCTCGTTGCGACAACACCGTTTAGTCATCTCTCTTCATTTTTATTTTGCAATTGCTAACAAAAAGTTCGCCATTACTTTCAAATTTCCGCCCACTTTGCTACGATACATCTACGAGCCACCGCTGCACTTACTGCGTTACTGACTCGCCGAATCGAGCTATCAACAGGTTGTTTTTTGTATTTATATACTATATAAATATATTAATATTACGAAAATCTGCTTGGGTTGCAAGCTTGATATAAAAAGCGATAATTTTTGCAAATGTGCTTACTGCAAACAAGCATGTCATGAGCTTTGTGCTAATTTACCACCCAGGAAATCTTCTAGTGAGCCCGCTCCAGTTTGGACTTGTCCAAGCTGTATCAGCAAGAGACCCAAGGGCGACAATACGGAAACACCAGTAAGGCATAATCTTAAGAGCACTCAATCATCACCTAATTGGTTATCGCAGCGATCACGAGGCAACAAAGTCGGTACTTCTCCAGTCGCAAGTGAACAGGAAACCCCTTTGCTCTACCCCGCTGTCGATGAGATCAGGGACATCATACAGTCAGAACTTAAAAATATTTTAAGGAAGGAGTTGACCGTCTTGATTGAGAAAACGATTGCGTCTGAACTTCGAGTAACTGTTTCTGATATTGCATGCTTAAAAAGTGATTTGCTTTCGCTTGAAACTTCTATGGATTTTATAAACTCACAATATGAAGAAATCAAGGTTGAATTGAACAAAAAGTCAGAATTGTATTATCCCTTACAGAAGGAATTCACGGACTTGACTATCGCTAATAGGGAAATATCTGATCGTGTGGCACAAATAGAACAGCACTCTCGTGCTTCGAACTTTAAAGTACCTGAACATAAATCAGAAAATCTGATTCTACTGACAAAGCAGCTTGCAAAACGGTCTCTTTGACTGTTTTTGAAGATTAGCTTTAGAAATTCACTAGAATTTCTAAAGCTAACTCAGCCAACACCAGACCTAGATCAATTATTGTCAAGTTAGCAGCCCTCTGATCCGTGATGGATTTTAGCTTCCGTCATAAAATTCAACAAGAACCACCAATCGGACAAACTTAATTTTAGCCACTTGGGTATTGAGGTGACAAGAAACCTGTATTCGTGACTGAGCATCTCTCTCCAAGTAACAAGGATCTGCATCGGGCTACCAGACTTAAGGCCAAAGAAAAGAACTACAAGTTCGTTTGGGTAAGAGGTGGCCGCATTTTTGTGAGAAAGTTGGAGTCAGCTCCTGTTGTTGTTATTAAGAATTTATCCTCGTTACAATACTTAACTGATTAGATTTCTTCTCATTTACTCATATCTTGTTTTTTATGTATACCTGCACAAAATCTGCTGTCTTAAATTGTTATTATCAAAACTGTAGAGGCCTAAATACAAAAATTAATGAATTTTACAGTAACATGTGTATGAATGAGTACGATACTCGTATTGTTGTAATAACGGAAACTTGGCTACAAAATAATGTTAACGATTTAGAGTTATTTAACGATAATTATGCTGTATATAGACGAGACAGAGACTTGACTAAATCATTTTCAAAGAAGACTGGAGGTGGTGTAATGATTGCCGTCAATAAAAAATTTGACTCAATAGGATTAATAGAAATTAAGGCACTGGACTTATTGAAGATCTCTGGATTGTAGTTCATCTCAGAAATGATAAAAACCTTATAAAACTTTGCATTTGTGCGGTCTATATACCACCTTCCGTTAATTTAAGGAACTATGAACAGTTTGTAGACAATATTAATAATAATCTTTCCGATTTTGATCACTAAAAAATGATAATGACCCATTTACTATTTTAAATGACTCTCAATGTCAATACTTTTATATGATCTCTGAGTTTATGGCCCTAAATAATCTTAAGCAGTTCAATTACATTAAAAAAGAAAAACTCGAAAATGCTCGATTTAATATTCTCATCAGAAAGTAACGTATGTGTTGGTGAAGCCGACGAAGCATTAACCGCTATAGATCTTTTTCATCCACCTCTTGTATTTGAAATTGCTTTCCACTCCATCAATCATTTACAACCATCCCAACAACCTAGGCCAAATTTCCACAAAGCTAACTATGAGTCTATTAAAAATGAATTGGATAAGTGTTGATTGGCTCAATATATTTGCATTATGCAGGGATGTCGACGAAATGGTTACTCGTTTTTATGATGTATTGCGTGCTACTATAAGTAAACATGTACCATTAACCACACCTAAAAGCATTAAGTATCCAATTTGGTTTTCTAAAGGTCTTCTTATAAGGAGTATTAAAGAAAAAAAGAAAATTAGACGTGTTAAGAAATATAATAATCCGATGGATAAAATTGCCCTAGAGTTGCTAAAACAAAGAACAAACAATTTAATAAAACAGTGCTATAATAGTTATTACAAACGCCTTGAACATAGTATAGATCTTATTTAACTAGTCGTGAGTGTTATGTAGTTGTCAATGGGAGCCAATTTAAAACGTTTAAGGTATTATTATTATATTAGACGTGGTAGAGCCATGCTGCAGCTATATTAGTAGTATAGTTTTAGCACGAATGGGTCGGCTCGACCGGGGAAGGACCACGCTCTCACAGGATACCAGCGTAAAATAGCAGCTTCATGCTGCTGTGTTTCGTATGGTGAGTGTAGAGAACCGGAGACCCTTATTACTGGAAACGAGGCATTCCATCTTAGTCCTCACGGGTGACAACGCATCTGCATTTTGATTCTTTATTGAGGATAGATGTAGATGTCTATGGGTCACAGCAACCACTTACCATCCGGTGGACTGTGTGCTCGTTTGTCACCCTATCCTATAAAAAAAAACCTCGGGTGTTCCTCAAGGGTCACATTTAGGGCCCCTTTTGTTTCTAATTTTGATCAACATTAGCTTTACCTGGAGGCAGTAGAGGCGGTGGCATCGGTCGCACTTCAGCCCCCGGAGGCTCGAGGGCGAAGTCCCCGTGCTGCATCAGGTGGTGGGTCTCCGTGTCACTGTCGGAGTCACTGTCACGGCCGCCTGTGCGCTTTAGCGCGCTTAACCTGATATGTGAAAAAATTAAATTTATGCAAAATTGAATTATCACTTTTCAAAACTTACCTATGGAGTTTTCTTTTGATGCCGAGGTTTGCCGAAGAAATTGAAATTAACAATATTCATTTGTCATAGAATCAAATAGAATAGATTATTTTTTTTATTTTATATTGATTACAAGTAATTCTTATTAAAAGTTATTTTTTTACTTTCCCACTGGTTCTGAAAAAACCTCTGTCCTAGGAAGAACCAGCAAGAAGGTCAGGAGCCCTAACTCAGATTGCTCAGGTATGAATGTTCAAAAAATAGGGCATTTGCCATAATCACTTTGTAACAGGTAATTCTGTCTACGTTATTTTGTAGGCCACAATCTGATTATGTTTAAGACCCAGGTTTTTGAGTGGATATCACCATCAATTAAGGTAAAGGAAAAGAATAGATGATTTGGTAAATGTATTAAGTAAGATAAAGGTAAGACTGGAAATATTATATTATTATATTATAGAAATAAAATAGAAAAAGGTTATTGCAGAATACTACTCTAAACGAAAGAAATGGATAGAGCCAGTGGAAGCTAGGATAGCCGGAATTGTATACCTGTATTCCACTACTGGATAAGTAATTAGGATATACACCCCCTGGCTAAGAACAAATTATTAGGAGTCAATATGATCCCTGGACTACCCTACCATAGTTCTTACATAATCTACAGACTTATGTAAGTGACATATATGTATATCATACTATATAAATACAATAGAATGGAGAATCGGAGTTACATTTACCGAGCGTTCAAATCAGCAGCTCTATCTCTTTCTCTCTTCTTGTGTACTTCTTCCATTTCTTTCATAA
This sequence comes from Parnassius orleans, assembly GCA_029286625.1. Classification (NCBI taxonomy): domain Eukaryota; kingdom Metazoa; phylum Arthropoda; class Insecta; order Lepidoptera; family Papilionidae; genus Parnassius; species Parnassius orleans. Next base: position 1,951,851 of record JAGSMP010000017.1, on the reverse strand, counting down.
AGTCGTCAATATTCTGACCAGACAACGCCAACATTCTCTGTTGCAAAGAAGTGGGTTTTGGTGCAGGAGCAGCAGATTGCGGAGAAGACGGCCGTTCGGATTCATCTATCGCCTCTCCATCAAAATCTTCGTGTACTAGTTGGTTTTCAACTGCTATTTGGGGTGTATGACCCTGGCAAAATAAATAACTGACAAGATTAAAAATTGTGTAAATTAAATGATTTTTTTATAATCATTGAATTATTAATTAAAAGTATTTATTCTATATTATGATTTGTTAATAACATTCCTCATGGTGGCATTTCGTAATTTATTTGCCTTTGTTCAAATGCAACTTATGATCACAGCTTAAAAAAAACCATCAACATCTATATAAATGCCAGGAAAATGTCATAACTTCCGACAAATGGCGATATAACCACACCACATAAATGTAAAATAAAAGGTGCTAAACATCTTTTTTTATATTTATCTGTATTATGTACGTATATTACGTAGTTAATAAAAAACTTATGATCCACACAGTCAAATGCCTTTGAAAGATCACAGAAGAGATCCAAGGTCATTGTGATCTAAGGCCTGTAAAACATGTGATTCTAGTTTTATTTCAATTATTTATTTAAATGCTACTCGCATTAGTTGTGGATAATTATTTCGTGATGCTCGATTGCTTGTCATTAAAAATGTTATTTTTAACCGACTTCAAAAAGGAGGAGGTTCACAATTCGAGTGAATGTTTTTTTTTTTGTATGTATGTTACGCAACATCTTCGCAGATTGTGAACCATTTTTGATGGTTTTCTTATTAAATTGGTTTTACTTAAAGAGTGGTCCCATATAAATTTGAAGAAAAAATCCACCCCTAAAGGTAGTAAATAAATAACTTCTTTTTTAGCAATTTGAAGTCGGTTTTTATTTTTTGTTAAAAGTTATAATTATATTGAAAATTAACAAGCATTCGTTCCTAAATATTTATTTCAAATTTTTGATAAGACCGACAACACGGAAATGGAACGATAATTTGTACGATTTTCTCTACTGCCCAATTTAAATACAGAACCTTAATGTGATTCATTTGGTTAAGAAGCACACCAATGTTAGCACAGATAATAATTTTCATCGCTAAAATTGCAGATCAATAAATTATACTTAAATCAATTACCCAGATTGAATTATTGATTTAATAATTATTGAGTAATTGGAAAATCGTGATATTGATATATTATTGTTTGTCATTGTAAAACTACATACATATTCCCCAGGTGGACCTTCATCCGGCAAGTCAGAAAAGCGAAGACTTTTCTTCTCTTTGTGTGCGTCTGTTTTCATTGCTTCACATATTAAAAATACGTAATCGGGGGGCGGACCTGGCGGTACCCCTGGAGGTTCTATACCAACTGGTTTTTCCTGTAAGGTAATTAACACTAGATTATAAGGACGAAAAATATAATATAAGTAAATTTTAAATTCTCAACACTACAGTAGCTTTGTAGCAGTAATATTTAAAAAATATATAATACTAATTTCTATTGTTAAAGATAATGTTAATAATTTAAAACATTAAATTCAGTTTATAAATTTTAAATTTAATATGATAAGGTAACTATGCCCACGTCCCACTTGCTGGGTATAGGCCTCCTATCATTATCCAGAAGGTAATTGAGTGATAAAAGTCAACGGCACTGGCCCAGGCCTTGAATGATATTTTATATGATATTTATTTTCAGAAATGCATGCTGCCTCACGAAGTTTTTCTATAGCACTCTGAGCATGTGATAAATCAGTAATGTTCCAATGTTCAAACAGCTTGCGTATCCACTAAAATTTATTTATTTATTTATTACATAATTATAACGTCATTATTAACCAATGATATGCTATAACTAACCTATATAATAGGTTTTTACCTATGAAATTGCCGTTCTGCAGTACTCTCCATTTCAAATCAAAATAATTTTTGTTTGGCTAAGAATTCTAATTTCAAATTAATTTTATTTTAAAACCATGGATTCTTTTTTCAAAATTAGTCATTTGTTTTTTGACTAGCATTATGTTTTCATAGCACTTATCAATTCAAGAAGGGCATCAATAAACTGCAACTGTGTTGGCAAAGATGCATTGATTGCATAGGTGATTACTTTGATTAATAGAAATAAAAAATATAGAAAAAAAATACGTCAACAAATTTCATAAAAAACGGCAATTTCATAGGTAAAAACTAAAGTCCTAATATAAGAAAAAACTAACTTCCATTTATATAACTAAAATCTTACTCTGTAAACGGAGTCCTTCTTCAGAATTGGCTTTGGTATTACTGGATGCACTGTGTCTATTGGCAAAGGAATTTGGGATGGTACATTTCCATAAATTAAGTTGTCAGGAATCTGAAACATAAATGTAGCAACTGTATTTACACATTTATTTACTTACCTTGTATAGCAATGTAGAATTGTCGAGAAAAAATGTCCTCTTCTTTCTCATCACATTAGCCCAGCTGTTACATGTGGGTCTCTCCATAATAGAGAGGTCATAAGAGGGATCTCCATGGCCTTGTTTTGGAGATGGATGAAGATGGCAGTACCAGTATTGCATCAGGTCTGTATATAATACATATTATAATGTATAACATATTATAAATATGGTTCTATCCATCCATTACACCCCATAAAACTGCTGAATGTAGGCCATAGATTGCTTCATAGGGGGGATTTTGCCACACTTGGCATGTGAGTTGGCAACGGCAGTTTATTATCTTTTTGAGTTGTTATCAGGACGATGCTACTGCGATCTCCTATTTTAGTTTCCTTCTGTCGCCTCTTACGTAACCCACGGGACGATATGGGGTAGTGAATATTTTTACCGCCACTACATGGTTGTTCTGTATATGTATGGTTATTCAGCAATTAATTGGGGACCACACATTTGTCCAGACATTTTCATTAGCCATCCCTAAAAGTGCTCAATCCTTACATGTGTTCAAGAAACAAGTTAAGGAACACTATTTGTCTCTCTAACCCCTCTCACTTCCTCTTTTTATTTACGGACATTGATCTACCTAAAGTATTCTGTATTTTTAGTGCATTAGTTGGTATCCTTTCTCATTTTAGTGCACCCTACCCGTTATTCTCTCTTATTTTTATTTAATTTTATTTCTGCGTTGTCTGGAAGAGATTGCTATGTATCAATTAGACCGCCTATTGTTTTCCCTTCAATATTTGTTTATTTTTGTTATTTTTATCTTTCCTGTGTGTACAATAAAGAGCATTGTAGAATGTGATCTAATCATGGATTCTCTTAGGCCATCGCCACATAGGTGAAACACATACATACATATCATTAATATGTCACATATCATTGGGAAACTGGGAAAAAACAACTAAATGGAACAAATTCCCGGTCCCATATACCATGCATGGTTAATTGCTATTATGTTTGAAAATTGTACAGTAAAAGTATAAAACCATTTTATCAGCACTAAGTTAACGTGCTCATAAAAATATTTGTCAATTATTTGTCGCTAGTACAAATATTATTTAGTACTAGTGACCCGTCCCGGCTTCGCATGGGTGGGATTTATTAATGTCGCGTCATTTAGATTTGAGAAAATCATCAAAGACCATTTTTTTTGCGATTTCCCATAAAATTCTTTTGTTTTTCTGGATAAATATAGCCTAGATCATTCTTGGCATTGCTCTGAATCTGTTCGTAAAGTCGCCCGGACAGACAGACAAACAAAAAATTTAAAAATTGTTATTCATGTCTTAATAGCATGCAAATAACCCCCTGCTTAAAAGAAGGCAGTTATTTCTATATCACAGACTGATACTTCACATTTATATACAATTTATTTTTCTAAGAGTAGCCAAATTTCAAACTTAAGTTCAAATATATAAATAATGATATACCGTTATTACAGTTATTGAAAATACGAGTAAATAAGGCTTGTACTTTTATTTGAAATTATCCCAAATTTAATGTGATTTATGGGCAACAACGTTTTTGCCTACCGATCGACCCTTACGATTGTGTGCGTGCACAGTAAAATCAGTTAAAATAATGCATTACCACGCATTTTGAATTTAAAATATAAAAGTTCTTGTTATATATGGTTGAGATTTTTTTTAATTAATTTTTCTTCACCATTTGCCTATATTACTTATTCTGACCCTTCTCTGCAAATGTGGCCGGTTATTGCAAAATAACCCTGTATATGTATATAGATATTAAACAAATACTTAGTAACCTGCAAAGTTGGCAATGGAATGTCGTCCACTTGAACTGACTGCGCATGTTTCACAGATTCGTAATATGAAATTAAATGCGCCCTCCTCTTCTCATACTCCATTTCCTGGCGTTTCAGCTCCACCCATTTCTCTGGGTCATCTTTGTCCTAAAATAAAGAATGATAACTGCATGATATAATTTTATAGTCACATGATTTTGCTAACTCTACTTAAAATTTACCGTTACAGCCCATTAAGTACACTGCTGAACAAAGGGCTCTATTTAACTAATTAAATATTCTTTGTATAATGTAACAGGTCATATAATTTGAGTGAAGACCCAGACTAAAAGAGAGAACTGGGGATTTTCTGTGTGTAGTAATATGTTAGTCATAAGTTTGCTTATTCCACAGTTGCAATTAAAATCTTTATCACCTTATAAACGGTCTTGGAACAAACTTCAAGCTCAAAGTTTACAATGTTCCGCATATCCAATAGAATAACGTGTTCAGGATCCTGTTGGTGCTCCCTTGCTAATGCAGTACAATCATTATGTTTACCGATGCAAGTACAAATGACTTTAACTGACAGTTTGATTGCCAGGTTTACTGTTTATTTATTTATTCTTTATTGCATTCCTTAATATAAAAGAATACAAAGGGCGGACTTAATGCCTTGATGCATTCTCTATCAGTCAACCCATGGACTGGTGAGAAATTGACGTAGGTGTAGCAATATAGAATAAAAACAAAATAAAAATGGTAATTAACTACGTAATATATACATTTTACTAATATATTATAAAATAAATAAACTATAGAAATATCTCCTATTTATACATATATACATATCAACATACATATATTAGGTCCTTACATATGTTATTAGCGTTATGTCGTATTGACCACTTTGATCTGAAATATCTCCTCTTTGGTTAAAATTCCAAATTCAAATTTATAAATTCATTTAGCTGGTACATTTGAGTTTTGAAAACAGTCATTCATTTGTTTTTTCCTCATTATTTTATTCTTTGGCGTCGCTTATTACAGCACAATGGAAAACATGAAATATCAGTATATTTACGAGTACGAGTTCTACCGTGGCACCAGTGCTGCAGAAACAGCTCGAAGGATTAATGATGTGTACGGCGCTGGTGTCGCAAAAGAAAGCACGGTACGTTTTTGATTTCAACGTTTTCGTTCTGGAAATTTCGACCTTCAGAACCAACCCCGTGGACGGCCGGAGACCAAAGTGGAAAATGAAGAGATAAAGGCTATTATAGAAGCGGATCCATCACAAAGCACTTCAGAGATAGCTGCAGGCTTCGGGGTAAGTGATAAAACTGTATTAATTCACTTGAAGCAAATCGGGAAAGTAGAAAAACTTGAACGATGGGTACCTCATGAATTGAGTGAATCGAACTTGCAAACACGCGTCGTCTGCTGTGTTACTTTGCTCAACCGACACAATAATGAAGGGATTTTAAATCGAATCATTACTTGTGATGAAAAGTGGATACTGTACGATAATCGGAAGCGCTCGTCGCAATGGCTGAACCCTGTAGACCCAGCCAAATCCTGCCCTAAACAAAAATTGACTCAGAAAAAGTTACTTGTGAGTGGTTGGTGGACTAGCGCCGGTGTCGTTCACTACAGCTTTCTAAAATCTGGCCAAACGATTACGGCAGATATCTATTGTCAGCAACTGCAAACCATGAAGGAAGAACTAGCTGCTAAACAACCGAGATTGGTCAATCGCTCTAGGCCACTGCTGCTTCACGACAACGCAAGACCACACACTGCACAACAAACAACCACTAAGTTAGATGAGCTACAATTGGAATGTCTGCGACATCCACCGTACTCCCCGGACCTTGCTCCAACAGCTCCAACAACTTGTAACAACATTACCATTTTTTCCTTAATTTGGACAACTTCTTACAAGGAAAAAAATTCAACTCCGATGCGGCAGTCCAAACCGCCTTCAAAAAGTTTATTGATTCTCGCCCCTATGGTTTTTTTAGTAAAGGGATCAATGAACTGCCTATGAGGTGGCAAAAGTGCATAAATAACAACGGTGCAAACTTTGATTAATTAAATATATTTTACAAAAAAAAAATCACTTTATATTCCTCCCGTACAAAACGCCAATTTCATATGTAAGGACCTAATATAAATAAAAGAAAATGTTTTAAACGACACAGAGAACGTAAAGTGGCAATGACTTTACGACTCACTTCTGAAACCTGAGTTCTCTGCTGTCAATGTGTAGGCCAAGATTTTTTACAGACTTACTGAACGGTATTGTAATCCCATTGTAATAAATAGGAGGTAAGTCTGCAAAATTAATCTTGGCTAACATCCTTGAGCTACCCACCAGTATAGCTTGGCATTTCAAAGGATTGACCAACACTCCATAACGAGTAGACCAATCTTTGATAGCTGATAAGTTGTCATTTAATTTTTTAATCCCATTATGGATATCCCCAATTTCAGCTTGCACGTATAGCTGAAGGTCATCGGCATACAAATGGTACGAGCAATCGAAGATGGAGGTAATAAAGTTTATAAAAATTGAAAAAATTATAAGAGAAAGAATACCGCATTGCGGCACACCAGCTTCCATATCAGCCCAAGCTGAGGTCATTTACCCCACACAGACTGACTGCTGTCGGCCGCGAAGATAAGATGCAAACCATTCCAATGCTGTAGAGTCAAAATTTAGATGAGACAGTATGGAAAGAAGGATTTCATGATCAACTGTGTTTGAGAAATCAACTAGTACCAGTACTGTTACTTTTTTTTCTTCCATACCTTGTCTAATATCGTCTGTGACGTCAATTAAAGCAGTACTGGTACTATGGCCAGGACGAAACCCAGACTGATATTATACTCAGTAGGTTATATTTCGAAATAAATGTAGAAAATTGCTTGTAAACACAGGATTCTAAAATTTTGGAAAGAAAGGGTAGAATGGATATAGGGCGAAAATGATTTTGAAGAATGGGAGTAGGAACTTTTGGGAGGGGTTTTATAAAAGCCCTTTTCCAAAGATTAGGGTACTGACCTGAATCAAGGGAAAAATTTATAATATGGGAAATTGCCGGAAGAAGGTGCTCTAGTATAAATACTACCATGTGTCTACTAATCTCATCATAACCTACCGCCTTGCTAAAATAGACTTTTTGACATCATCCTGAGAAACAGGAGAGAAATTAAAGGTAGGTATGTTAGGAATTTGCACAGAAGCAATGGAAGCCACAGTTTGAGAGCAAATTGTAGGGTCCATTGCTTTTACAGAAGCGAAATGATGGTTGATTTCATCAAGTGACAGAGAAGGACCACAATCGAATGTAGTTGGACTGCAAAGTCCAAAAGATCTAAGAAATTTTCACACTTCGGCGGGAGAAGAGTTATTAAATATTAATACAATTATGGAAATATCGGCGTTAAACTGCCCGTACCATTTGGTGCACCTATTCCTGGCTGGCATTTGATTGCACCTATTCCTGGCTGCTTTAAAAGACAACCAATTTTCTTCAGTATGTTCTCTCTTAAAACGAAGAAAAGCTCGATTTCGTCTAGACATTGCCAACCTTGCGCCCTCTGTCATCCATGGGGCTGGGGGACACTTCAATCTAATTTTGTGAACAGGGGCATGAGCATCATAAAGGCTGAGAATATTTTGGTTAAGAATAGAGACTTTATCGTCAACAGTAGGTGCTGCGATGAATGAGGCTAGATCGAGATTAAGGGCGTCATCCCTTAGCTTGTCAAAGTCTATTTTAGAAAAACTACGCAGATGCAGAAGGGAAATGTTTGGGAGGTTTAATCTTATACGAAGCATAAATCAAGTCATGACGTGGATGCCCAAAACAGTTAACTGTCCGTGCATCAATAGCAGGAAGGAGATGCTAAAACAATTTTATGAGGAATTGATGCGTGCAGGTAAAATGGCTACACCACCTCCACCTTTTCCAACCCGATCATTCCTAACAAGTACAAAGCCGGGTAGGGAACATAAAGTTGACGGTAAATAAGGCTTCAGCCAACTTTCCGACACTAATATGGCATGAATATGCTCGGGCGAAAATGAAGCTTCGAGTTCGGTGTAGTGGCTCGGGAGGATACTTTGAGCGTTTATGTGACATATGTTCAGAGAGTTGTTAAAAGATGTAAAATGTATATGTTTAACAAGTTCTATAAACCAAAAAAGTGGGACGTTCTATATTAAGTTTCTGCATTATTGTTTATTGCAGTAAAGTAAGCTAAATTACACTATAAGTTTTAACTGAGAAAATTGTAGACCCACATGAATAAATAATAATCTGATAATAAATAATAATAACAAAACAACTATATTTAACTGCTTTATAAATAATTAAATCTTTCTTATTATCAATATTATATTTATTATATAAATTATATTAGCAAAAATATTATATCATCCATCATTGCATGTCATTTACAGTTTATTATTAATAAGGGATGTCCTAGGCAGATGTTTATCGAACAAATTGGCGATATATTGTATATTGAAGAGCCAAGTTAAGAGTAAAAGATTGTGCTAAATGAAAGTCTCTCATAGTCTCTGTTTACCTCTGTATGACAGGCGGGAGAGGGAGAGGAGAGTTTATATTATATGTTATCAATAAAAGGTGGCATTGCTATGACAGTAAAATTGTTTATAAATCATATAAAATTATGCATGACATTGGCCTTACATTATATAGATGCACTGGTCAATTTTTAAACAAGATAAACAAACAACAAAGCAAGAAAATTCACAGACTAACAAAAAAACATAAACAGAGCAAAAACTTACTCACTTACACTTACTTAAAATGTCAGCAACATTTCAAGTGAAGCCAAACCCATGTTCAACTTATTGTAAGAACCCACACTCATGCACACATTTGCATCTTAAGACATTTGCAACCAACAACATGGTTTTATTTGCATATGTGTGCATACAGCAGCAACCTTTTATGCACTAGTAAAGAAAGAAAGAAGATGGGTACATGCGTGCATGTCATGAAATTGAATATGGTTTCGGCATTACATAAAATGTACAAAACACTACTTACTTTTTAGTAAAAATCATGTTTAAAATATCACTGACATTGTTCAAGCTTCAACTAGTTTGTTTATGAGCTTTTATTGCCATTAATGGCCACCACTATGCCATAAAATTATACTTCTAAAATTCATATGAATCCCAAATCTTTTGAGATGTAATGGAACAGAAATCAGTTGATTTTGTTATTAAAGTATGGTTTACAAATTATGCAAATTTTTTAGCAATTTTTTTTTATACAATAAGGGTGACAAGCGAGCACACAGTTCACCTGATGGTAAGTGGTTGCTGTGGCCCGTAGACATCTACATCTCATTTGCAAATCAAAGTGCAGATGCATTGTCAGCCTTAAGGACTAAGATTAAATGCCTTTTCCTTTTCCAGTAAAAAGGGTATTCGCTTCTCTACATTAGAAACACAGCAGCATTAAGCTGCTATTTTACGCTGGTATTCTGTGAGAGCGTGGTCCTTCCCCGGTCGAGCTGACCCATTCGTGCTACAACTATATGATTAATATAGCTGCAGCATAGCTCTACCACGTACAATTCCTTTTTAATAAAATATACAAACAATAAAAAGGAATTAAAATGTATTATGTTTGACAACACCGAATTAATAATTTAGGTTTATATGTTTATCTGGGACCATATAATCACCAGTACATCAAATATGATCTTGTATAGGCATTGAACCATTACAACAAAGTAAGCAAATTTACAAAAGGAAGAAAAATGAAATGCTTTTTGTTGATGAATTAACTCATCAATGCTGCTACTGCAAGCACAAACACCTATGTCATTGATAGGGCAACAATATGGGACAATTTATACCTATGATAAATATTCAATTTTAAAACATTTTTAAGAAATAATGTGCCATATTTCTTAAGATATGTAACATATAAATACAATATTTAATCACAGGTAAATTTGAAATAACATTATAAATAATATCAAAATAAATCCCAGAATCATCAAATTATATCATATCATATTATAATTATTGTTTTAGACCCCGTGACTATTTTTGAACCCTCAGAGGCCAATAATAGAGTACAAATTTGATACTTACATACATCTTAAGAACACGGTCAAATGTTTCTCTCAACTTCTTCCTCTTTTCTTTTAAAACTTTTTCATTCAGTGGTGAAGGTTGTAGTACATTATATTCTAAAAGTAAATTTATCATTTTTAGTGTATATTTCTATAGTAATAAATACTTGTAACATATAAATAAATAAAAAGCCCAATGGTTAAAAAAAGTAATAAAGAACTCAACTCAACATGGACAGATTCATGTGCAATATTATTATTGTTACCAATATAATTATTGTTACGCTTGTTTCAGAACAAATAGAAAAAATAGAACATAATAAACGCAAACAACAGTGGGTCGACGAGAGAATATGCGACATTGATACCCGAATTAAAGAAAACAATATTAAATTTAAAAACCATTTTCAAATGAATATTCAAAAATTTAACAAAATTGCAGAGCTATGCAACCAGGTTTACAAAAGCAAAATACAAAATTATTTCTGTTTACACATTCTCTTGATGATTGTATGCGAAATGATTGTGAATCAAATGTATCAACCAATGCAAGTCGCATCTTATTGCTGAACGTGGCGGAACAGTGCTGAATGCGGTGGAACAGAGCTGAACTCTAGTGTTAGCATGCGTATGATAGAAACACACTTGTCCCCATTTTATGCCTATTTGCTACATAAGCTGAATAGACGCAGAAAGCTGAACAGATGTGTACGCATCTCCATACAAAACTGGTGTTTTCTATGGACAAAAGCTGAATTGAGCTGAATAAGTGTGGTTAGTCCCTTAAGGTATTTTACTCTATGCACTTTGTTCATCAGAATGTAGGCATTATGCAAGGTGCTTCCTAGACAAGGTCCAAGTTAACTTTTAGCCTTCCCGTACATAGAGCTGTGGCTACGCAATTCAGTGCATACAAATAAAAATTGCATATGAGTAATGCCTCAGTCTGAGACCTTAAAATTTTTTTATTTGTAATTTCTGAACACTTCAAAAGAACATGAAATTCACCCTGGTATTCCCAGCAGTCTAAAACAGGGTACACCCATAATCGCCTTTCATATATATTATTTTAATCCCACCACTTTTGTAGACTAAATATGTTATTAATATTTTCCTCTTTTTTAAATAAATATATTAATGGAAAACAGATGTATTTACAGTTGCTAAAATACTGAGTTGTGATTGCTGCTTTAATATTCAATACAAAAACTCTTGGCTTGGTTACAGTGAAAGTTCAGTTGTGTAAGTGAATACAGGAACACTGCGATCTGCTCAACAGGTGTGGCTGCGCTCAAACCCAAATTGTCTACTTGAAGCCTTAGATTAGTCATTAACAACTGCTCTGCCTATTAGTTATAATTGCAATTTTTTGGCAAGTTAGATTCCAGCTGGGACCAACATATGTTCCAACAAATTGATGGTTTTTGGGTGTCTGAATAGCACTATGTAAGGAGGTAACTAACTATCAAAATAGTAACCTTTACAAATGTGATATTGAACCAACATATTTTATAAACAAATTACAATAACGCTTATTAATATACCCATTTCATCGATTTTCTGTAACTCTTCTAGAATTTGTGTAGGATCTTTCATTTTCAACACCGCTGCTCTTACCATTTGCCTTTGCCTTTTATTTTTCTTTAACTCTTTTTTTCGGGCTTCTTTTCCTACAAATAAAGGGATTTAAAGTAAGCAAAAATTTACACAATATTCAAATTAAAATAAATTAAATTATAATAAGCATTACTTACTTGCTTGGTCAGTGGGATTCATATATTTACCACTTTTAGTGGTGTTTATTGATCGACGCCCCATTTTGATGTATTTCTTTATACTTTTACTTATAACTTATAAATTGTAATACAAATCATTTAATGTTAAATCAGTCCATAAATTATAGGCTACGATTTATTCCTTGTTATTCTCATAGCCTCACCAACCATCAACCAAAAAACATTGACAAAATGACAGCTTGACAGCACCAGCATTTTTTTTATAACTGGCTTTACAGCTCTGGGTTCTAGCCCTTCTAAGCCTGAAGTTACAATATATAATTATCACAGACTTAGAATATACTAGCGTATAGACCACCTGACAGCCCGAAAACGCGTGACCAATTTTGATTTGTCATTGTGTGCGTTAGCTAGTGATGTATATTTTACTCAAAAGAACTATCGAAAATGATTGTTAAGGAAGCGGTAAAAAGATTATAAAACATTGTTTAGTGCATGAAGTTGAATAACTTCAAAAATTAACTGAATTTTACCATGATAGTTCTAAAATAATAAAAAAATATTCGTATAACATGTTCCTGGGAATAAGCTGAACCTACCTGCCTTTTGTTGGATTTTAATTCAAATGTATAAAATCCCACGTGACTTTACCGAAAAACCTAAAAAACTCCCCAATAATCAGATCAGAATGTTGTATTTTCGAGTTATGATCTTTGGAGAAAAATATTTACTGCCGTGGTCAGTTTCCCTGGAATTTATTTTTTAACATATTGTTAATATAAATAGGTAGATACTTAACTAAGTATATACCTATTTATATTTTATATATTTTATAAAATGTTTTGATGGGAAAACAAAAACGGGGACACGGAGTACAACATAATGGCTGCTTTATTTTTCATATAAGTATTACTTGTGATAATTACAAACATTTAATAATTAATAATTAAATAGATTATAGAAGTTTATTTTAACATTCGACTTAAGTATGAATGTAAACTTAATAATTTAAAGAAGGAAACTTGTAGGAATCAGTTAAATAAGATTGCTCTGTTTAAAGGCCAATATGTTTATGAGGCTTCATCATGCTTCATGTTTATATTCTTTCATCTGTCCCTGAAAAGTATAAAGTAATAATAAACTTATTATCATTTTAGCTGTATGAATTTTAAAAACATAATGATCTTAATACAGTAAAGTGCACTAAGTGTCTGAGGATACAGATGCACTCTCTATTCTCTCAATCTCGGTATGTTAAGAAAATGGTCACTCATTCATGGACTGACCGCGGCAAGTGCAACTTAATTTCGCAGATCTATTGATCTGCGCAGCCATTACTTAACCACGAGTTCCTCTTCTCTACGAATAACGCTGTAGGGGATAAACCACGCTATTTAAGCCCTCGCGACAATGTCGTCGGCCATCAAGCATGAATCGGGCATTAACCGTTGTGAGTATCAAATACTATGGAATTTGTACTATCACGTCTCATGCGCGGTCGTCTAGTAGCGCTTGAGGAGCATTACTAAATATCTATACCTAACTACGCTAAAAGTTTTATCGTTATGATTTGGAAATATAATCCGAAGTTCCGAAGCTCTATAATAATATAATTAATTTAATAGACATAAATAATTTAATTAAGAAATTTTTGACTAGAGATAGGTATTACCTATCCAAATATAATTTAAGACAGATAGCAAATGTGCTATCTTATTGTTTATATATTAACTCAGCCAAGGACTTGGCTACACCGACATCTGCTTCTTTTGAGCAGTGTAATGACTTAATATGTAATTTGGAATCAGTTCCAAGTAATTTAAATTAGAAATGAGACAATAGAGGTAATCTCTAGCAGTTATAATAATTTAAATAATTTAGAATGTAGCTTACAAACCTTCATTGTATGACTCCACAGAGTGATAATAAAATTGTTTACACCTGGTGCATCAGAATATACAAGGCATGATAGGCAAAGAGCTAGAAATTGAATTGTTCTTAAATAGCAATAATATTCATATTTTATGTATTACTGAACATTGGTTAAAAGCTTATAACATAATGTTTAATTTCAGTAATCACCAGGTGGTCAGTTCGTTCAATAGAGAAACGGTTTTAAGAGGTGGCTCGTTAATATTAGCTAGCAAATTATTATCACGTAAGGAACGTAAAGATATTGTGAGCCTCTGTTGAGCGAACTGTAGAAATGGCATGTGTTGAGTTTGAGCACCTCATTGTTGTGTGCGTCTACAGACCCCATGTTCTATATACAATACTTTTGAAAAAATTATGGAGGAAGTTTTTGTTAAGCAATAAACAGAATAAATCTGTTGTAATATGTGAGACTTTAATATCAATCTCCTAGAAGCTTCCTCCACCAATATTAAATTTAGATCATTGTTTAAATCATATGGTCTTTTTAATTTATTTTTAGAGCCAACGCGTATTACTGAATGTAGTGCAACATGTATAGATAACATTTTACAAATGTTAAGCCGTGCATAAATGTATAATTCAAAAATTGAGTTCTGATCACTGTGGACAGTTAGTTTCGTTACCTATGTTCACAAAAGCAAGTAGATGAGAAAATTGTGTTTGTTCTGTAAATGCACGTCGCTTGGAGAAGTTTAGAAGTAACATAGTGAAGAAACTTCCATCACTTTCATACCAAAATGATCCTAATTTTTTGTATGGAACAGTGTTTAAACTTATTTGCAATGAATTTGATAATATTTTTACTTCTAAAACGTTCTCCTTGAACAGTTGGAGGGCATTCAATGAATGGGCGACAGTAGGAGTCCATAAGAGCAGACAAAGGTTATATGAACTTTACCATGAAAGGTCATATAACCCTAGCGTCGAATTTAGGGAATATGTTAAAAATATTCAAAATATTTAAAGAAGTGTGCTCCAAAGCCAAGTCTTTGCATTTGAGCAACAAAATTAAGACGGCTTCTAATAAAATTAAAATGACGTGAAGTATAATTAATAGTGAAACTGGTAAGGTCAACTCTCGCAATTCAAACTACCGGTTAAGTTTTAACAACAAATTAACGGAATCAGATCAGGATGTTGCAATGGTTTTGAGAAGTATTTACGGATATTCCGATCTTAACCACTATGTCACTGAATTCTTCTCCTGCCGTCGCCGAATCATTGCTTAAACAAAATGTAAATGCGTGTACAAAGAATTTTACATTTCATAAAATATATGTAAAGTATTTTAAAACTATTGATGTTAAGAAAACTGCGGATCTGTGGGGCATTTCCGTTAAAGTTATTGCGTCTATAATCGATATAATCGCGCCTCAACTAGCTATTATTTTTAATACTAGTATCGAATATGGTGTGTTTCCTGATTTGATGAAGCATAGTAAAGTAATACCTTTATTTAAATCTGGTAGTACATTAGACCCCGCCAATTTTAGACCCATTTCTGTACTGCCAACACTAAGTAAAATTTTTGAAAAAATTATTCTTGATCAAATATTAATTTTTTAATGTTAATAATTTACTTCATAAAAATCAATTGGTTTCACAAGGTCGCTCGACAACTGATGCTGGTGTTGAGCTGATTAAATATATTTTCAATGCATGGGAGAATTCACAGGATGCTTTGGGTATATTCTGTGACCTATCCAAAGCCTTCGATTGTGTTCACCATGAAACATTAATCAGAAACTACAACACTACGGTGTAAGAAGTAATGCTCTTAAATTAATTGTTTCATATTTAACTAACAGAACTCAAAAAGTTGTCATTAATAGTATGAGCTCTTCCGGGTCGATAGTACAAATAGGCGTGCCTCAAGGCTCAATTCTCGGCCCTTTCTGTTTCTTTTGTATATATTAATGACTTACCTTACATAGTAGGGATAACCATAATATAGTATTATTTGCTGATGACACTTCATTAATTTTCAAATTAAAACGACAATTATTAAAATATGACGAAGTAAATAATGCTATATCTAAATTAGTAAATTGGTTTAATGTTAATAACTTGCATTTAAATAGCACTAAAACGAAATGTATGAAGTTCATGACTCCAAATGTCAGACAATTAAATACTAATGTAATTTTAAATGGGGAGGAACTGAGTCTTGTCGATACCACCATTTTTCTTGGAATAACACTAGACGCGAAGCTTCAATGGAGCCCCCATATATCAAAGTTAGCAAGCAGACTTAGTTCTGCAGCATATGCTGTAAAAAAGATTAGAAATCTTACCAGTGTGGAAACAGCTAGACTACGAGTAGTTTACTATAGCTATTTCCATAGCATAATGTCCTATGGTATTTTGCTATGGGGACACGCAACTGACACTGAAATTATATTTGTTTTACAGAAGCGGGCCATAAGAGCAATCTATGATTTAAAACCTAAAGAGTCGCTCAGACAAAAATTTAAGGAAATTAATATATTAACTTTGGCCTCTCAATACATTTATGAAAATGTAATGTACGTACACAAAAATAAAAGTAGTTATACAAAAATAAGTGATATTCATTCTGTAAATACTAGGAACAAACACAAGCTAGTAGTACCAGTTACTCGACTCCACCGAGTCAGTAATTCATTCTTGGGGCGATGTATACGCTTTTACAACAAAATCCCAGAAAATATACAAAATTCGACCTGCTCAAAATTCAAAACTTTATTAAACATAGTTTGTATAAAAGGGTTATTATAATGTTAAGGAATTTATGGATGATAATAACCCTGGGAATGAGGTGTTCGCTGGTAGGCTGTTTCTAATTTGTTTTGTGTGGTTAATTATGTAATATACATGATTGTAAGCTGTTATTTAAAAAAGTCCTGCTGGGTTTCTTGCTGGTTCTTCCCAGGACAGAGGTTTTTTCGAACCAGTGGTAATTAGACAAAGAGTGACTTTCAATAAGTATTATTTATAATCTATATTGAATAAAAAGTTTCTGTTTCTGTTTCTGTTTCTCCGCTCAACCCCTTAGGGAAAATAGCATGATGCTATGAATATTGTACTAGTGTGACCGTGAGGCTGTGCGGTTTGGTTGCTAGGTTATACATTTATTTTGGTTGATAAATAGATACTTAGTTGGGTTCATAATGGCTTAAAGAGGATAATCTCAAGATTTTTGTCTTTAATGTACTACAGTTTTATAATGTATGAAAATCTGTCTCTATATTTATCTAAAGTTTTGAAGTTATATTTTGAAGTCTTATTATAACAATATTTTACTTACTGGTACAAATAATGTAGAAATGACTCCTTTTAATAAAATTGTTTTATTCTACTTTTCTTTTATACTTCTCATGAAAATGTTTGCTGCAAATTGTTAAGTTCTTCTTGCATTCCAACCAACCCGTCCAATGAACCTTAACCACTTTTTCTAATTATAGAATCCGGAGGAATCTGTTTAAAAACGGCAAAATAAAATTACATTTTAGAACGCAAAACTGAGGATTTATTTTCTTGTTGTGTAGGCAAGTCTATCGATTCATTATAAACATTCAAGATAAATATCGACATTAATTTTGATATAGTTGAGTCAATCCTAGCGTACATAAAATATTTTGTATAAAAATGTATTTACCAAATTCATGCAAATTATCAACAACGTGACTTTTTCTTTGCAAAATATCAAAATTAACAAAATAATTGAATATATTCTATATTTAAAACAGTATGTAACATAAATTTTAACTAAAAAATAAACGCGTCATAACATTGACGATGTCTTGAGAATTTACCTGTGATATGTGAAATTATCAGGATTATTTCTATTATTAACAGCACACTCACTCACGGAACAATTAACAATTTTGGAAAAAGTTACTTACTAAAAATAACCACTATTATATTTTAAAAATTACAAAATATCTCGGAGCTATTTCTTGCGTGCCGAATTGTGCCGACCTGTCATTCAAAATCGGTTACAGAGTCATGAGATTTGGTATCCTTTTCTATCTTGCATTTTTGCCATAAGGAATTTTTTTCTCCCTTGCACACTATGTTGGTCTATACGCTAGTATATCCTAAGTCTATGATAATTATCCTTCATACTACACTGCTTGACAATATGTTGATGCGTCACATTGCGCAGCCCTTGGGAGATTTTGACGGCAACTTGAGCCAGCAGACAGATGACAGTTGGCGATGGTATCTCAAGGCGCCTAAGCAGACAAACACCTTATCTTGAGAATCACATCCCCATCAGAGCACTTGTTTCACCGTTTCCACTAATAGTTCACATGCGCAGACACTTAATACACAAAATAGCACCACTTTTACATATCAAAATCCACTTCAAACCATTATTTAAACAATAATGCAAGAGCAGCAAAACGCCGCCGGTCAAGTTCCCGCCAAAACCCAACAGCACCAGCAGCGCAGCACAGATCACAGACAGACACCAAACGACAGATGGACAGAATATAGACTTAGTCAATATTATCTATGGACTTAGTATCTTATAGACCAAACATTCAGTGACGTCATCAGCGTGTGAAAAGAATTTTCTATGCTCGAAGGAAAAGAATGCACGTATCTATTTAGAGAGTAAGGGAGAAGCAAAACTATATTTCTTGTCCTTTTCTAGGTATGCGTTTTTTGCGATGGTAATGATTGTTTTCCATCAGTTAATTGACATAATTGTTGTCAAGCTTTTGTAAATCCATTGATATTTTAAGCAAATATGTAATTGAATTTTGAGTTTTTTTTGTGGGTTTTAGATATTAGGTAAGACAAAAAAGGTGGTAAGTTGTAGCATTTTGGGATGCAATAGCATAAGTCAACGAAAAATTGATAATACCTATTACCTTTCATCGGTAAGTTTATTTTGTGCTCACATTTGCTACTTCTATTGATTACTATTTATTGTTTTGAATATAAAATGTAACATTTCATGTTTTTAATGTCCTTTGTGATGTATTTTGTCAAATATTTGGACTCCCAAATTGTAAATTCTTCATGATAATGCGAGGAGCATTTGAATGGTCATTCGTAAGCTTGAAGTCTTATCAAACGAGTACTTTTGATTTGGTAGGATTATGGAAACCTTAGGGATATCAGCGAGTACAATAATATTTTCCCATTGTTCAATAATATTTTTATTGTAATTAGTAGCTATGTCCATATATTAATGACATAATGTTATAAATATACATACACTTTTATGTTCAGCTTTAAAGGAAACACTCCTTATTGCCCTAAAACTCTTAAATTATTTTCTATATTACATAAACATCACTAATAATATGTAAGTATCAAGTTTACCTGAAAACATGTTTGGGTTCAAGTACATAAATATTGGACATAGTATAGTATATTTAATTTGTCATTACATTTACATATACCTGCTATTTAATTAAATCTATTGATATTGTATTAATTGTTATATTGTATTTATGCACAGATACTCGTTCTTTAATTTTTTTGTTAAATACATTGATATAAAAGTGTACTATATTTTTAATATATTAATTTCTTTTAAATTTATTATTTAACAGCTTTCCTTAGGAATCAGCTATCCGTAATTGTTGGATAATCGCTACTGGTCGTGATTATAGGTAACCAACAAAACTTAGCAGTGTATGCTCAAAACAATTTGAGCCTCATTGTTTTAGGCGGACTAAATATGTAACATTGCCTTATATATATAATTTATAATTTATTAAGATATATTTTTAAAATATTATAATTTCTTGTTTTATCTTGTTGTTTCTCCCTTAGATTATTTACTCTCTAGATAGAGTAACGGCGGCTCGAAAGCGTCGAAAAAAATATCAGCTAACTGTTAGCCTCTAATGCGCTCCCCGCTCCTCAGTGTCAATTGTAACGCCAAGAGATACGCACGCACGGCTCATTTTTTGTGTTAGATTATTTTGGTGAAAATGACAAGTTGTACTAATAGTAATTTACGAAAACAAAACTAATAAATTTATAATTTTATTAACAAAATCGACGCGTCGTTTTTTGGTGTTGCCAGTCTTGGATTGCGAATTTCCCCGTATAGTTGTCTTAAAAGCTGGTGTATGTTCATTGTTCTATTAGCGCACGGGATGAAGGCGGATTGATTTATGCTTCAAGGGATGTATATTCTATATGTAAGACTTCGGAGAAAGTAATCAGAAAGTTTCTTAGACAAAATTTTATAATGACTAGGCCAACTTACACAAAAATTTTATCTTGTATATTAAAACAATTTATTGGTGATATAAATACTTATTTTAAAGTTGAAACTGAACACGCGTGTGGTTCTCTTCACCAAGTGAACCTAATAAGACTGGTCGCCGAAAAATATTTTACCATACGCTGTTATCATATAGCTAAATTAGATAATGTAAAAAGTGATGCAACCTCAAAACGCAAATTATTTAAAAAACAAATTCAAAGAGAGGGCCATTAAATTAGTAGTTACAAACATTTAATGGTAAATAATGATAGGTTCAAAATAGAAGAGACTACTGTGTTCCTTAGATGCAAAGCTTCAATGGGGCACCCATATATCAACTCTTGCTGGCACAACAATGCAGGACGGAATAATTCTTCTTAAAAGGATCTATTAAACTGTAGAAACGCTATTGGATAAAATATTACGGTAAAGGGTACCTGTGGGATAAATTATTTAACTATGACGCAGGCGAAGCCGCCGGCCAACCTCTAGTATTTTTATAAGTCGACACCATACATTAAATAATAATACATATTTTGTAAATGCGTAAGTGATTTTTATTTGATTATATTTTTCTTTACAAAAAAAATTTGATTCTAACTCAACAGACAACTAAACACACAATTGAAAGCACCGTATTAAAATATTATAATTTATGATTTTATTAACATGACATAATTTTACAGTTTTTCCCCATTTTATCGGGATAGATTCATTAGCTGGTATCTCCCAGATACAAATGACGCTGGTGTAAGCCATAGTTATTTATTCTGTCGCCATAGCAACCGCTAAGCGTGTGTGCGTGCCTCACGCACACACGTTTGTAAAAACTGGCCAGTTTTGTTGCATCGCTCATTGCGTGACGCGTTATCTAGAGAGTAAATAATCTAAGGTTTCTCCATAAGTGATATAAGTTTGACCTTGTTGGTTGTTGGTAGTTATGATTTTTGACATTGTTCCGTATGCATTAAAAATTGACTAACAATGCTTAATTTATTTATGGTTCTTGACATTTTATTTTCAAATGCTGACGTTCTGTATAATTATAATTGATTTTCATTGTGTTATTTGATTGTATGACGATGACAAAATATTTACTTATAGATAGATCAAGGTATTCAGATGCCCATGATGCCATCTAATTTTCAAACTATTGAAATGACGGAGGTTGACTTTGAGTGACACACGACAAATTTTGAGAGCAGGTAAGTCATATAAAGATATGTTTATTTGACTGGATATTTTTTTTGTTACACTCAATTACTTTTATTAGAGACAAATGTAGTCTATTTAAATAAATGATACATTTTCTAATCTTACACTTACAGAATAATTTTTACAATATATAAAGTAATAAATTGTTTTATTGCACTTGACACAACTAGTAGCTGTGATACTAAATGGTGTGTGACTGAGTTTACTATACTCCTGACAATTGTTTTTCAAATGCGTGACCACTTACGGCGCATATAATACACATACAAAGTGAGATTTTTTAGTCAGAATAGTATATTACCGCATATCAAATTCATACCAATCTAATGGTAATTAAAAAAAGAGTATTTATATTTAATCTATTTTCAGTATTCCTGCTAATAATATATATTTTGATACATGCAGAAATGCTCATGCCATCTACTTCTGGAACTGTTTAAAATAAGGAGGTCAACACAGAATGAATATTATCAATATAGAGAATTATGCACTTAAATTATACTTCTCTGACATCTTTTGCTTATTATACATACAAATAAGCCATACTATTAAAACTAGCCATTAAGATACAGAGTTATGTTACCCTATCTATATTATTCTGTGTTGTTATAGTATATTAAAGATATTACCAAGGAAATCTTATGGATGTTCGGTAGATTGCAGGATATCTGTAAATATAGCCATATCTGATTTCTAAATTGACAATGAAAAAATTGAATGTGATTGTGAATGCCATTCTGCCAAGTTTATCAGTAGATTGTTTACAAGCTAATGTGATGTTAAACAATTGAACGATTTTATTCAACTGTAAATCATTTGTTTATGTTGTATTTTATTTTATGAATAACTTTTATGTCATTATTGAAAAATTTGCTCTTAGTTACTTTGCTTGTATCTAAAAAAGACTTTTGCAATACTAACACAATGTTAAATCATATTATACCATCCTACAAAGTTTGTGAGCTCATTATTACTTTTTTAAACCAATTTTATTTTTGTTTCAGGTTAAAAAATCATTAATGAGTTTAAATTTAATTTTTTGGTTTGTGGTGTTCATGGTAATGAGGTGAGCCAAACATTGAGGAACACTGCATCAACTGTTCACTTTTCGATAAATTATTTGATTTGTTAAATGGGGCAAGAAGCACAAAACACAAAAGCTACAAGGGGATAAATTTAAAAAAAGTCGCTACATCAACATGAATTGAATTGAATATTTATGCTTTAATGGCAAAGAATCCTCAATTATTAAATTGAAAATTGGATTGTAACTATAAGAGTTTTCAAAGGTTGTGGCAATTCAAGAAGGAAATAATTTGCCTCCAATGACAAAAAAAGCACTTGTACTTGGTATATTTACACTGAAATATAAAAATAAAAGACCTAATAAATAATACTGTATTTTATTTCTTTATACCTAAATGAAAATTATTAATGGTTTAAATTTATGTACATGTTCAAATTGTAAACACGTACATAAATTTAAACCAATAAAGATAAATTTTCTAAGTTCTAAAAGGATCCTATTTCTACTAGGCTGAATCAAATACATGCCTTTGCCTTCGATAAATTTAAAAAACTATATGTCACTTTCAATTCTTGATGCTCGCTATTGACACCCCCCCTACCCCAGCCTACGAATTTGGAGTATATATAAAATAAAAAATACTGACAGGCGTATTTTAAATAGCACATCTCAAAAATATTAATTATTTAAATTGCACCCATGTAGTTTATAAATAAAAAATAGGTAAAGATTGCTCACCTTATAAGATCGATATAACTTCAAATAATTAGAATTGGGTGCTTTTTGTAATATGAAAAAACTGCACCCTGCTTGTATATAATTGCACCATCGTTAAAAATTCATAAAATGCAATATTAAGTGCAAAAAGTAAAAAAAAAAAAACAAATTTGTTAATTGTCAACAAAGAGTGTATAATGACTACGTTTAAGAGGCGGGACTTCTTTAGTCACAGAGCACAATTACTCTCTACCGAGAGAAGAATGCCAACTTCATACTAAAAAAAGGAAACACGTGTTTATACACATAGACTACAAGCACCACGTTGGGAGCCCATATAAAACTTTTTTTTGCGGGAATTTCAAACCTTTGTATTCTGTAACTTAAAGGGCGCCAAGCTACTTTACTGTATGAAGTTTAATTACCCCAGCATACGGATTTGGAATATATATAAAAAAATATTTAAACTGCACCTATGTAGTTTATAAAAAAAAACATGTGTGCAGGTCGCACGTGGTAGAAGTGAAACCTTCAGAAAATTAAACTTCGAGAGAATGCGACGAATGCAGAATATCAGGAGTAGGATAATTGTAGGGTTTATTTATTATAATATTGTTATCAAGTTTAAAATTATTTTAAATTTTATTTTACATAATATATTACATTAAATGCTAAACAGACTCCAATTTCAATTTCAACAATTGACACGAGTACCTTATGATAACTAAAGTATGAATATTATTTTAATATAATAATTTTCAACCACAAGTTCGGCTTAAAATATACCATTATAGTTTAAATTTATAGCAAACAAATGTTACAATCCTTATTTATAGACATGTAGAGCCTAAATTTTAGTGTAATAAATCAATAGGTTATTTTCTTTCGTATAAAACTTTGTCGTAGCGCCAATTAAAATATATGTTACCTATCTTTAAAGCACCGCACAAAGACGAGACCGAGATAATAGGAAAAACATAATGTTTTTTTAATTACTTGTAATGCTATTAACGTTACTAATATTCCCTTTAATCAACGTAAAAATGCTTGTGTTACGAGCGGTTCACGACAGTTGTAGAATGGCGGATTACAATTCACAACCTGAGTTCACTGTCCGCACCCTGCCATTAGGTTATTGTCGCCTACTACACTGTATTCTATCCCATTCTCTCGTAGACTAAATCATATAGACGTATATGATTGTCTCTTTTAATATCCTTTTTCGTTTCATTGAGTTTCAAATTACAACGATTCTAAAGAACTATTCACTTCAATAAATAGGTAAGGATCGCTCACCTTACAACCACAGAGTAAGGAGTAAGGACCAGAGGAGAAGCTTACTAACAACGTCGAAAATGTATACCTATTTTGATAGGTTTGTCACCTGATGCATGTGAAAATTTTAAGGAAAAAACAAAAGTATTGTATAGTTTAAAACAACATGTGTATTCCTTGTAACTTAAATTAATAAAACAACATGTCTATTACTGTTTTGAGAATTTTCTTGTATTACAGATAAGGGCAATACGTGCAATTTACAATTAAAAACCGCGCTAATCTCTTCGAGAGAATTTCAAGGAAATAGGTATTCTCACAGAAGCTTCACATTATATATCACTATCAATATCATTTTCGTAAGAGAACTTATTCATGAGTACAAAAAAATCAGCGATCTGCATGATGGACAAACTAGAAACCGCATTGAGCTCCGCCTCAAAAAGGTCCGAAAGTTATTCGTGAAAATGAGCGTGCTCTTCTATAATAAAATTCCACAATCCATTTTGGGCTTGCCCTTATACAAGTTTGATAAAAGAGCGTGGATTTGATTCGCTCCAACTATCCTTGGGACTGCAGTTAATTATGTCAATAATTATAATTATTGTAATTTTTAATTTTTTTAAAAAGAGCAACCGCCTATATCCTATTTTGCATATATAAAGGTATGATAAAACTTGCTTATTATTATTATTATTATTACAGCTTTATTTTCCACTTAACAATTGTTACAAATGTATTAAATCTAATTATAATAATTTCGTTCCCATTTTTTCTTTGTTATGTGGCCCCCCTGTGGGTAAAAGCCTCCTCCATATTTTTCCATTTTTCCCTGTCCTTGGCCGCATGCATCCAACTTTTCCCTGCTATGTTTATTATGTCATCGGACCATCTTTTCTTCTGTCTTCCCACGTTTCTTTTGCCTTTTGGGCCCTGCCATTTGTTGTTTGGTAAGTCCATCTCTTATCTTTATATCTAGACAAGTGCCCTGCCCAGTTCCATTTCTGTTTCAAACTAAAATTAAGAGCATCTGTTAATTTTGTTTTCATGCGGATGTCTGCATTTCTCGTTTTTTGTATTTTTCTCAATTTCAGTATACTACGTTCCATTGCATGTTGACAAGATGAAATTTTGTTTTTTACTTTTTCGGTGAAGACCCAAGTCTGGCTAGCGTAAGTTAAGCTTGGAAGAATGCAAGAATCCATTATAGTCTTTTTTATATTAAGACTATAGTTCCCTTTTAGAATTTCTTTTTGAGCCCAGTATTTCTTCCACGCTGCACTTATTCGTCTGTCTATTTCGTTTACATTACTATTTTCATCAAAGGACACTAATTTACCTAAGTACACATATTCATTTGTATATTCTATCGGTTTTTGCTCTACTTTGATTGTTTTCTTTTGACTGTTTGACATTATTTTAGTTTTTGATGCGTTCATGTGTAAACCTATTTTTTTGCTTTCAAAGTTTAATCTTTGTAGCATTGCTTCTAGATCTGTCGCCGATTCACTAAAAAGAACAATGTCATCTGCAAACCTTAGGTGTGTTAATTTATTATTGAGTATCCATATGCCTTTATTTTCCCATTTAATGTTTTTGAAAATGTCTTCAAGTACAGCTATGAATAGCTTTGGAGACAACGGGTCGCCCTGCTGCCCCTACCAATGTGAACTCTTCCCCTTGTCTTTCCAGTTTTACTCTACTTACATTTTTAGAGTAGATGTTTTTTATGATATTTACATACTTTTTGTTTACATCATTATTTCTTAGAGCAGTCCATATAGGTGGGTGTACTATGCTGTCGAATGCTTTGGAATAGTCCACAAAAGCTATGTAGAGTGGTTTTTTGAATTCTTTATATTTCTCGATTATTTGTTCCATTGTGTGAATGTGGTCTATTGTTGAGTAGTGCGACCGGAAGCCCGCTTGTTCTATTGGCTGATTATTGTCAATATCTGGTGCTATTCTTCTTAGGATGATTGATGAAAAGAGTTTATATATTGTTGATAGTAAGCTGATAGGCCTGTAGTTGCTGATGTCGAGCGGATTCCCTTTTTTATACAATAGTATTATGTTTGATTTACTCCATTGTGATGGTACTTGCTCTTTTTCCAGTACTAAATTGAATAATTCTGCTAGATATGCAGCCAGGTTCGCGCTCCGATTTTGAGGGCTTCGTTTGTGATGTTATCTTCGCCTGGGCTCTTTTCGGGTTTTAGTCGTTTGATTTGGGTCAATATTTCTATTTCAGTTATTGGGTTTACTGGTGTTTCTGCTATATCTTCTCCAGTTATATTACTATAATCTTTTTCTTCTTGTGTCATATCACGTGGTGGTTTTGCATAAAGAGAAGTATAGAAAGCCGTTGCACATTTTATTATACCTTCTCTGTCTTTGTTTTCACCTTTTTCACATTTTAGACTTTGTATCCAATTTTTGTGCGTAGATAATTCCTTAAAGGCTCTTTTTGAACTACGGAAAGTATACATATTTTTTTCTATAATTTCTCTTCTATGGTTAGCATAATCTTTTTTGATTGATCTGTTGGTTTCTTTGAACAATTTCTTTAGTTCCTCTCTCATTTCTTTGGACTTGTTCTTTGTGAACATAAGTGCAGTTCTTCTACAAATTAAATTTTGTGTGTGTTCGCTAATGATCTTTTCTTTGTGTTTATTATTTGCTTTTACATTAATTTTAAGGCTTTTTTTGATTGCTTCTTCCAGTTTGTCACTGAAGGATTGTACAGTTTTATTTTCCTTTAGAAATTCTTGCAATATTGGTAAGTTCTTTTTTAGGTTTTGTATGTAGTTGTTTTTATCATGTATGGACTTCAATTTATTGGGTATGGTTTTGAAAGTTCCTCGGCTAATTTTAGGTTTTTGAATTTTTATAGAGCATCTTAGAATCCTGTGGTCAGACGGGAAACTTATTTTGTTCAGAACTTCATTAGTTACGGATTTTGGGTTGGGGCTCAGTATAAAGTCAATTTCGTTTTTTGTTTTATGATCTGGCGATATCCATGTCCATTTTCTGGAACTTTTCTTCTTGAAATATGTGTTCATCACTGCCAACTTGTTCTCATGTGCATATTGTATTAGCGTTCACCTCTAGCGTTAACGCTAGAGTGAACGCCTAATCTAACTATATACAGAACAGTAATTATTTACTTAGATAAATCTATATTGTCTTATTTACACAAAATCTCTAAACTTATCAAAAATCTTAAATCTCTAAACGATCTTTCACTATTTTATTTATAAACTAGGTACATAGGTGCAGTTTAAATAATAATTATTTTTGAGATTTGCTTTTTAAAATACGGCTGTCTGTATTTTTTTATATTCACTTCAAATTTATAGGGTGAGGTATGGTTAGTAATTAAATGTCATGTCTTGATGTTAGTAAAGTAGCTTGGCGCCCTTTCAAACATTTACTTTTACTAAGGAAGTCCCGCTCCGTAAATCTAGTGATTATGTACTCTTTGTCGACACTTAACAAATTTGGTTCTATTAACTTTTTGCAGTTAATATTGAATTTAACGCATTTTTAACGATGGTGCAATTATATTCTAGCAAGGTGCAGTTTTTTTATATTGCAAAAAGTACCCAATTCTAATTACTTGAAGTAATATCAACGTTATAAGGTGAGTGATTTTTAACTATTTTTTATTTCTAAACTACACGGGTGCAGTTTAAATAATTAATAGTTTTGAGATGTGCTATTTAAAATACGTCTGTCAATAAAAAAAATATACATGTACTCCAAATTCGTAGGCTGGGGTAGGGGAGGTCAGAGTTAACTTGCGCGCACTATGTGTGATGTTACTTTTCAAGACATTTTTTATTAAGATTTTTCGCTTGGATGCTTGTCTTTTATGGTATGTCTTCATTTTTTCGGGATCTTCGTTTTTATAGATTTCAGTATCAAGTGATAATAATCCTTTATAGTACACTGCTTTACAATATGTTGATACGTCACATTATGTAGTTTTTGTGACATTTTGACGGCAACTTGAGCCAGCAGACAGTTGGCGATAATATCTCAAGGCGCCCAAGCTGACTGTCTGTCATATTATCTTGAGATTCACATCACCATCGTAACACTTGTATCAGCGTTTCCAATTATAGTTCATATGCGCAGACATTTTATAGACAAAAAGCATGACATTACGTGCCCTTTAAAATAAAAAGCTACCTTTTAGTAGCTTTAACGGTTACATACAAATTATATCATAATAATTTACGTGATACATATGAAAACTATAAAAGATCAATTTGGGGAAAAATTATACTTATGCAATAATAAATTTTTGAAATCAAATTTTAATAGGATTTATTTTTATTATATGGCACCGAGTTCGAATTAATATGACATTGTATGTTTCCGGTAAATTCTGATTTTTTTGACAATTTTTTGATATCGTTTGGAAAAATTCAGTTTTGTTCCAAATTCTTTTCTTTGTTTCTTTATTTGTGCATAGTTATTGTTTCTAAAATTACGAGATTAATGCCCACTTTCACCAACTACCCGTAAGATTTATGGGACCCCTTAGCATATTTAGGGGCCAGTTAGGGGATAGTTTCCGTTTCACTACTTTTAAAGGGTCCGTTACTGACTAAACAATCCCCTAAATTTATGAGATTTATTATTGGTCCCATAAACCTTCACATAAGTAAAAGCGACTTCTAGAGGACAAGATGGACCGTGATATATTTGATTTTCTTGATAATTTAGACACGACTGATACTATATTTGACATAAATCGTAGTCGAAGACCTAAAATATATCGAAAACGACCAAATTATTTCAACGATTTCGATGAAATAGATTTTTTCCGAAGATATAGGTTATCTAAATCAACAGTGATATATTTGTTGGAAAAAATTGAACATATTTTGGAATTTCCCGATAATAGGTGAGTACCTAACTATTTACATAGGTAATCAATTTTAATGTATGTACCATAGTCTGTAATATTATTAAAATTGTAGTTTATTAAATATTTAAGTTAAAGGGTTGGTTCCTACCTTTTCACTTATTACCTATTATACCTAGCTACGAAATAAAGGTAAAAGCATAAAATGTTACTTTATTGCTCTCCTAACAATAACTTTTGAATGGAAAATGAGCCTGTATAGGTAGGTCGTAGGTACCTGTTTGGTGCTAACCTACCTACCATGGTAAGTTGATACCCGAGGTATATCTACCTAAGTTTCTACCTATTTTAATTTGTTGTTTGTGATTCAAAGGTACTTATTTATATTTTTTACAGAAACAATTCCATACCACCCATAAATCAATTATTAATAGCTTTAAGATATTATGCCACAGGCAATCACTTGCTTGCTGTGGCTGCTATGGGTGGTACTAGTTTGGCTACATCCAGCTGGATAGTAAAGAGAGTGTCTCAAGCAATTGTATCCTTACGTGGAGAATTCATTATATTTCCTGATACAAACAGAGACCAAGACAGAGTTAAGATAGACTTCTATGGTATAGCTAGATTCCCTAATGTACTAGGCTGTATTGATTGTACACATGTAAAAATTCAGTCACCAGGTAAATTCCTCATTTTGATTTAACTACCTTTCACTAAAAGTTCATTTCTCTTAGTAGTCTATCGAGCAATACTGATGAAGTATTATTTATATCTATAGGTGGAGGTGATGCAGAACTATTTAGAAACAGGAAAGTCTACATGTCCATAAATGTCCAAACAATTGCATCAGCAAAGTTGTTGTTGCAGTATGTTGTAGCATGCTGGCCAAACTCTACACATGATTCAGCAAGTTTGAAAGAGGGGAGTATGGAGACAGCCATTTACTTGGGGATAGTGGCTATTCCTTAAAGGTAAAATAAAAAATAACCAGAATAATAATAATAATCTTTATTAAATAGGTTACAAAAAGAATTACAAAAATTACAAACAAAAAGAATAACTTCATTCTGCAGATATTTGCTAGCAAATTTACATGCAAGCATTCATCACAGAGCTCAAAATATTGATTAAATAAATACTTATTATTTAATAAAAAGACTATGCATGGGTAAGGGATATTTAATTAATTAAAAAGTATGCTTAAACTAGTTATTTGCAGAACTATTTTTAGGTATTCCTGATACATTTTGAAAGTTCAAGGTATGACCTGGAATAGAAAAGAAATATTTTACATCATATAAATTACATTATTATATACAATAATACTTAAAAACATTTTTATTTTTAGCATCATCTCTTGACACCTTATCTCAACCCTACTACAAGTGGAGAACGAAAATATAATGAGGCCCACATTAGAACAAGAAATGTGGTGGAACGGCAATATGGTGTGCTAAAGCGAAGGTTTCCAGTACTTGCGGTTGGAATTCGTTTAGCTATAAACAATGCCATTAATGTCATTATATCTTGCTGTATCTTGCATAATATATGCATATTAAGAAATGAGCAACAGCCTGTGAATAATGATGATGTGCCTAACTTGGAAGAGCTAATTACAAGGGGACAAATAAATAATATGCCATTTTCTGACAGACCTTCTTTGTCATATGGATTTCGCAGAAATCAAATTACCCAATATTTTGATAACTTATAAATATTTAATTTATTATGTAAAATATATATAGTAATTTCACCAATGAATAAAACACATACCTTTTAGTTGGTTGCATACTTCAGTTTTAATTTCCAATTCCTTTCTAGCTGTTTCTAACTGCAGCTGGTACAATTCTCTTTTAAATTTTCTTTCTTCTTCTAACATTTTAATTTTTAAATCCTCCACAATAGCCTTTTTAGAATTTAAATCTTTAAAACCTCCACATAGTGTTGAAACAACTTCAGCTTTATCATTATTTTCTTTAATTATTGGTCGTCGCCTTTTCCATATAGGTGTGGACTTTATAAATTGAGATGATGTTGGTGGCTCCTTAATATTAGCAGATAAATCATTATTATATAAAGAACGTAAGGATATTGTGAGCCTCTCTGTTGAGCGAACTGTAGAAATGGCTTGTGTCGAGCTCGAGCACCTCATTGTTGTAAGTGTTAACAGACCCCCATGTGCTACTTATGACTATTTTGAAAGAATTGTGGAAGAAGTTTTGCTCAAACTTAGTAAACAGAACAAGTCTGTTGTAATATGTGGAGACTTTAACATCAATCTCCTTGAAACTTCTTCCATTAGTATTAAGTTTAGCTCATTGTTTAAATCGTATAATCTTGTTAATTTATTCTTAGAACCAACACGTATTGATCATATGTAAAGATCATATAATACTAGTGTTATATTTAGAGATTATGTAAAAACATATTCTAAAATATTTAAAAAAGTGTGCTACACAGCTAAGGCTTTACATTTAAGTAACAAAATTAAAACTGCATCCAACAAAATTAAAATGACCTGGAGAATAATAAATAGTGAAACGGGCAAGGTCAAACCGCACAACTCGGATTTTCAATTGAATATTAACAACAGTTTAACTCGATCTGATCAAGAAGTTGCTATGGCTTTTGAGAAACATTTTACTGATGTTCCTTTTTTGACAACAAAATCATTAAATTCTTCTCCTACTGTCGCCGAATCATTGCTTAAACAAAATGTAAAGGCTTGTTCAAATACTTTTAAATTCCATAGAGTATTGCCAAAAGATATCGTTAAATATTTTAAAATATTTGATATTAAGAAAACGGCAGATTTATGGGGGATTTCCGTTAAAGTTATTTTATCTATAATAGATATAATAGCACCTTATCTAGCCACTATATTTAATACAAGCGTCGAATCTGGTATGTTTCCTGATTTAATGAAACATAGTAAAGTCATACCTTTATTTAAATCTGGTAGTACATTAGACCCCGCCAATTTTAGACCGATTTTTGTACTACCAACATTTAGTAAAATTTTTGAAAAAATAATTTTAGATCAGATCTTAAGTTTCTTTAATATTAATAAATTGCTACATAAAAATCAATTCGGTTTTACAAGGGTCGCTCGACAACTGACGCTGGAGTTGAGCTTATTAAACATATTTTTTGTGCATAGGAGAATACGGAGGATGCTTTGGGTATATTTTGTGACCTTTCCAAGGCCTTCGACTGTGTTCACCATGAGACATTAATCAGGAAGCTACAGTACTATGGTTTCAAGAACACAGCGCTTAAACTTATTATTTCATATTTAAGTAATAGAATGCAGAAAGTTATTATCAATGGTAAAAGTTCTTCCGGGTCACCTGTACTAATGGGTGTACCTCAGGGCTCGATTCTCGGCCCATTTCTATTTCTGGTATATATTAATGACTTACCTTCCCTTGTAGGGGATAATCATGATATAGTATAATTTGCTGATGATACTTCCTTGATTTTTAAACTTAAACGTCAACCATTTAAATGTGACGAAGTGAATAATGCTATATCAAAATTAGTGAATTGGTTTAACGTTAATAATCTACATTTAAACGGAAATAAAACTAAATGTATTAAATTTACAACAACGAATGTTAAAATCTGGGTACCAATGTGTTTTAAATGGGAGAACTGAGCCCTGTTGAATCCACTGTTTTTCTTGGCATCACTCTCGACGCAAAGCTTCAGTGGGGCCCCATATATCAAACTAGCAAGCAGACTAAGTTCTGCAGCCTATGCTGTAAAAAAGATTAGAGGTCTCACTAGTGTCGAGACAGCTAGACTAGTTTATTTCAGTTATTTCCATAGCATAATGTCTTATGGGATTTTGCTATGGGGAAATGCGGCTGATTCAGAAACTATTTTTGTTTTACAGAAGAGGGCCATTAGAGCTATTTACAACCTAAAACCGAGAGAGTCTCTTAGAGATAAATTTAAAGAAATAAATATATTAAGTTTGGCCTCTCAGTATATTTACGAAAATTTAATGTATGTTCACAAAAACAAAGGTAGTTTTAGTAAAAAAAGTGATATACATTCTGTAAACACTAGGAACAAGCACAAGCTAGTGATACCAGTTTCTCGACTCCACAGAGTCAGTAATTCATTCTTGGGGCAATGTATACGCTATTACAACAAGGTCCCGGAAAGTGTACAGGCTCTCTCTATTACCAAGTTTAAATGTTTTGTTAAGCTGAAACTGTATAAAAAGGGTTATTATAGTATAAATGAATATATAATTGATAATAACCCCTGGGAATGAGGTGGTCGCTACCAAGCAGTTTCTAAAATAAATTTTGTACTTAAATAGTTTGTACAACCATTAATGTAAAATTTACTTTAAAAAAAAAGTCCCGCTGGGTTTCTTGCTGGTTCTTCCCAGGACAGAGTTTTTTTTTTCGAACCTGTGGTAAAGTAAAAAATGACTTTCAATAAGAATTACACATGTAATCTATATTGAATAAAAA
This sequence comes from Parnassius orleans, assembly GCA_029286625.1. NCBI lineage: Eukaryota > Metazoa > Arthropoda > Insecta > Lepidoptera > Papilionidae > Parnassius > Parnassius orleans. The sequence goes on along the minus strand of JAGSMP010000017.1, from coordinate 1,918,010 downwards.
ATTATATATAATTAAAAAATTATATATATATTATTCCCAACATCCTTAATTTCAATATTTTCATTTTGTTTATTCACTTTGTCTTGCGTATGTGGACAATAAAAAGGTTTTGACTCCGTCGAAATTTGGGCAGTGCAGCAGTCCCTTCAGCAGTGCCAAGTTGACTGTCAATATACCAAAGTGCATAATTGTTTGTACAGTATGGCTATGATGGCTATCCGAGTACAGAACCAGAGTACGAAACCCATCCAACTGCAGAGAGTTGTAAGACAGGGTGACGTTATATCCCCGAAACTCTATACCGCTGCATTGGAAGACGTTTTCAAGCTACTGGACTGGTAAGGATACGGTATTAACATCAATGGCGAGTACATCACTCACCTTCGATTTGCTGACGATATAGTCCTTGATGGCAGAATCGCTGGAGGACCTAAGCACTATGCTCAATAACCTCAATAGTGCCTCCCAACGGATAGGTCTTAAGATGAACATGGACAAAACAAAGATCATGTGTAACATCCATGTCACACCTATGCCGGTAGTTGTTGGGAGCACTAAGCTCGAAGTTGTTGACGAATATGTTTACCTGGGACAAATAGTTCGACTAGGTAAGTCCAACTTCGACCGAGAGGTTAATCGGCGGATTCTACTCGGCTGGGCAGCGTTCGGGAAGTTACGACACATCTCGTCAGGTATACTCAAAACTTAAAAACGAGATTGTACAACCAGTGCGTGTTGCCAGTGATGACTTATGGATCTGAGACGTGGTCCTTCACTGCTGGCTGTATGAGGAACCTCAAGGTCGCTCAGCAAGCTATGGAGAAGGCTATGCTCGGGGTTGCTCTGCGTGATAGACTTAGAAATGAGGATATCCGCAATAGAACTAGAGTGACCGACATAGCCCAACGTATTAGTAAGCTAAAGTGGCAATAGGCCGGCCATATAGCTCGAAGAACCGACAACCGATGGGGAAAAAAGGTTCTCGGGTGGCAGCCTCGTACTGGTAGGTGACGTGTAAGGGGACCCCTCACTAGATGGAATGACGATCTGGTAAGGCATGCAGGAAGTCGATAGATGCAGGTGGCTCAGGACCGTGCTTTGTGGCATTCCTTGAGGGTGGCCTATGTTCAGCAGTGGAGTTGTGAAGGGCTGTAATGATGATAATGATGAGGTTCATTTAGTTAATTTCCTCTATTTTTTTAGGACATTGCTGAATATGATAAAAAATACTTGACATGAGAAAAATAGTCCTATGTGAACTAGAAATTATTATTGCCTGTGATGAGATATACCAGTTATACTAGGTGAAGTTGGAAAATTGTTTCCGTTCCTTTGAAATAACGGTTCCATTAGCCCATTTCGATACAACAGCGATACATTCGCATCTCATTCGAGAACGTTGACAGTGCAACTGTTTTTAAGCTGTGCGAGCCTGTCATGTTCCTGTTACTGTTGCTGTGGAATTGCAATGTGTGCAATAAAGTTATTCGTTAGATATATATTCTAGATAAATTTTGCAATACAGCAATATTTTTAATTGTGGGTAGATGAGTATAGTCTTACTAGAAAGTTAAACTTATTATACGACGGTGTATACATAACGTTTCAATAGTCACTCACTAGCAATTGCACAAAAAATATTATAAAAATGTCTGAGTGGTCAAAGGACGAATTACGGGTTATTATGCGGTACAAATTCGCTTGCGGTCTCTCAAATGAGTTCTGTTCTTAAAGAAAACTGCCCTCATCGTACAACGATTTTTTGGTGGTATCGGGAATTCAGTCCTGGTGATTTTCGGTTTAGAAGACGCGCCAAGATTAGGACGTCCCACGGACGTTTGCACTGAAGAAAATGTGAAAAAAGTTTAAAATTGATAAGTGAAGACCATCGAATAGCTTATAGGCAGATAGAAAAGATCCTGCAGATTAATGCACCAAGAATTCATAAAATTCTGCATGATATAATTGGAGTGAAAAAAATTGTGCGCTTTGGGTGTCCCATGACTTAAAAGAAGAACAAATGGTATGCAGAGTGAATTGGTGTAAGAAAATGTTAAAAGAGTATGTAAATGGAACTTGTAACTACGTAAATAATATCGTCACGGGTGATGAAATTTGACTGTTTAATTTTTTGATGTGCCCTCCAAAAATAAGAACAAAATTTGGCTGTTTGAAAATGAGCCTACTCCAATTCAATTTCGAAAATCTCGGTCAGTAAAAAAGAAGATGATTGCTGTATCACAAGACGAGGAATTTTAGATCGAGTAGTTTTGGAAAGTCAACGTACAGTTACGGCCTCTTGAAACACAAAAGAGTGTTTGCATAAGGTGATCCAAAAACTCAAAGAGCTCCGTCCAAAGTCAAGACTCGATAATTGGCATTTTCATCACGATAATGCTCCTGCGCATAGGTCGCGTGAAACTGTGAGATTTTACAAGATGTTGGAGTAAAACTGCTTGAACATTCTGTCAAGTCAAGTCTGACTTCGTTCTGTTTCCAGTCATTAATGACCAGCTCAAGGGAAGGTTTGCCAGCAACACGGAGTTGTTAGCTGCTTGGGACCAGGCTTGCTCCAATCTTCCAGAAGAAAAATGAAAGCAAATTTCTAATAATTGGTTTATACGAATGAATACGTGTATAAGCTGTTGTGGTAATTATTTTGAAAGATTGTAATAAATAAAGGTGTATTGCTGGACTTATCTAGTGACCTTAGTATTGTGTAATATCTTAACTTAGATTTTTTTCAATTTTTCCAAATCAATGGTAAGATTGACTTGGAGTTGTAAATTGATTCGGATTAGGCATGGCGATCTGATACCGATTAATCGAAGAATCGTAGTAAACACAAACTCGGAAAACAAAACAGAAAAATCAATTATTGAGAATTCGATATTTAAGACCTCGATTTTTATGTAAATCGATTTATCAGATTTCAATTTGAATCGATTTAAAAATCGATCTTTTGGAAAGGACCACCATTCCTAATTCGGATACTTAAATATTTGTGTGTATCCGCTATCCAAATGTGATCACAGGCATTTTGTAAGAACAGGTATTACAGATTCTAATCTCTTTCATCATTATAACCTCTAATCAAGAACATAGAAGAGCTTGCTCCAAGCTGTTTCAGACATGTTTTCGAAAATTGATCGCTCGTGGAATAGCAACAGTCTTTAGGGTTTAAACAGTGCGAGATGCTATAAAAATCCTCTTAAAATACTCCTTTAGTCGTCTTTTGCAATAACCACGGGAAAAGATGGGTTGTTCTATTCGTTAACACTTTATTGATAAGTAATCTACACTTCCTGTACCCAGAGAATATCGATTTTTGCAGATTTACAGTAAGTATATCGGTTGTTTCAATATCGTTAACTAATACCAGCAACCGGTCCTAGTTCGGCCCTGGCCCAGGTTATGTTGCAGATGTTGCTCAATATGGCAGCGCGGGATGGACAAGCTACGCGTCAAATTTTGCCTACTACGTATGTGTCAGTGTGACAACAGGTGACAGAGCGAGATACTGTTTACGACTTGTCGCTTGGCAAAAAAAGGATAAAGAATCATGCCCATCTCTATAGATGTAACTATGAATTAATGTTTGGTCTACTACTCTATTTGTCTGTGCTTCGGGTTCAAACCATAGACTTAGAATATACTGGCGTTCCCACCCCCCCTACCCCAGCCTACGAATTTGGAGTACATGTATATTTTTCTTTATTGACAGACGTATTTTAAATAGCACATCTCAAAACTATTAATTATTTAAACTGCACCCGTGTAGTTTAGAAATAAGAAATAGTTAAAAATCACTCACCTTATAACGTCGATATTACTTCAAGTAATTAGAATTGGGTAATTTTTGCAGTATGAAAAAACTGCACCTTGCTTGAATATAATTGCACCATCGTTAAAAATGCGTTAAATTCAATATTAACTGCAAAAAAGTTAATAGAACCAAATTTGTTAAGTGTCGACAAAGAGTACATAATCACTAGATTTACGGAGCGGGACTTCCTTAGTAAAAGTAAATGTTTGAAAGGGTGCCAAGCTACTTTACTAACATCAAGACATGACATTTAATTACTAACCATACCTCACCCTATAAATTTGAAGTGAATATACAAAAATACAGACAGCCGTATTTTAAAAAGCAAATCTCAAAAATAATTATTATTGAAACTGCACCTATGTACCTAGTTTATAAATAAAAAATAGTGAAAGATCGTTTAGAGATTTAAGATTTTTGATAAGTTTAGAGATTTTGTGTTATAAAATAAGACAATATAGATTTATCTAAGTAAATAATTACTGTTCTGTATAAGCAAGATTTATCATACCTTTATATATGCAAAATAGGATAAGGCGGTTGCTCTTTTTAAAAAAACTAAAAATTACAATAATTATAATTATTGACATAATTAACTGCAGTCCCAAGGATAGTTGGAGCGAATCAAATCCACGCTCTTTTATCAAACTTGTATAAGGGCAAGCCCAAAATGGATTGTGGAATTTTATTGTAGAAGAGCACGCTCATTTTCACGAATAACTTTCGGACCTTTTTGAGAAACCGCATTGAGCTCCAATGCGGTTTCTAGTTTGTCCATCATGCAGATCGCTGATTTTTTTGTACTCATGAATAAGTTGTCTTACGAAAATGATATTGATAGTAATATATAATGTGAAGCTTCTGTGAGAATACCTATTTCCTTGAAATTCTCTCGAAGAGATTAGCGCAGTTTTAATTGTAAATTGCATATTGCCCTTATCTGTAATACAAGAAAATTCTCAAAACAGTAATAGACATGTTGTTTTATTAATTTAAGTTACAAGGAATACACATGTTGTTTTAAACTATACAATACTTTTGTTTTTCCTTAAAATTTTCACATACATCAGGTGACAAACCTATCAAAATAGGTATACATTTTCGACGTTGTTAGGAAGCTTCTCCTCTGGTCCTTACTCCTTACTCTGTGGTTGTGGGTGAGCGATCTTTACCTATTTATTGAAGTGAATAGTTCTTTAGAATCGTTGTAATTTGAAACTCAATGAAACGAAAAAGCGATACTAAAAGAGACAAACATATACGTCTATATGATTTAGTCTACGAGAGAATGGGATAGAATACAGTGTAGTAGGCGACAATAACCTAATGGCAGGGTGCGGACAGTGAACTCAAAAGGTTGTGGATTGTAATCCGCCATTCTACAACTGTCGTGAACCGCTCGTAATCGTAATACAAGCATTTTTACGTTGATTAAAGGGAATATTAGTAACGTTAATAGCATTACAAGTAATTAAAAAAACATTGTATTTTTCCTATTATCTCGGTCTCGTCTTTGTGCGTTGCTTTAAAGATAGTTAACATATATTTTAATTGGCGCTACGACAAAGTTTTATTCGAAAGAAAATAACCTATTGATTTATTACACTAAAATTTAGGCTCTACATGTCTATAAATAAGGATTGTAACATTTGTTTGCTATTATCGTATATTTTAAGCCGAACTTGTGGTTGAAAATTATCATATTAAAATAATATTCATACTTTAGTTACCATAAGGTACTCGTGTCAATTGTTGAAATTGAAATTGGAGTCTGTTTAGCATTTAATGTAATATATTATGTAAAATAAAATTTAAAATAATTTTAAACTTGATAACAATATTATAATAAATAAACCCTACAATTATCCTACTCCTGATATTCTTCATACGTGGCATTCTCTCGAAGTTTAGTTTTCTGAAGGTTTCACTTCTACCACGTGCGACCTGCACACATGTTTTTTTTTTATAAACTACATAGGTGCAGTTTAAATATTTTTTTATATATACTCCAAATCCGTATGCTTGGGGTAATTAAACTTCATGTCTTGATGTTGGTAAAGTAGCTTGGCGCCCTTTAAGTTACAGAATACAAAGGTTTGAAATTCCTGCAAAAAAAAGTTTATATGGGCTCCCAACGTGGTGCTTGTAGTCTACGTGTATAAACACGTGTTTCCTTTTTTTAGTATGAAGTTGGCATTCTTCTCTCGGTAGAGAGTAATTGTGCTCTGTGACTAAGGAAGTCCCGCCTCTTAAACCTAGTCATTATACACTCTTTGTTGACAATTAACAAATTTGTTTTTTTTTTACTTTTTGCACTTAATATTGCATTTTATGAATTTTTAACGATGGTGCAATTATATACAAGCAGGGTGCAGTTTTTTCATATTACAAAAAGCACCCAATTCTAATTATTTGAAGTTATATCGATCTTATAAGGTGAGCAATCTTTACCTATTTTTTATTTATAAACTACATGGGTGCAATTTAAATAATTAATATTTTTGAGATGTGCTATTTAAAATACGCCTGTCAGTATTTTTTATTTTATATATACTCCAAATTCGTAGGCTGGGGTAGGGGGGGTTTAACTCTGCGCGCGACTGATGGCGTACTTAATGTTGCCAGCTTAACTAATATTTTTTCCTTCTCTTAATCTTATTACTAGAATTATATAATTATATCAAATTACATATACGACCGAATTGATTACCAAAGCTCAGTTAAAAAAACTATAATGTTCAGCTTAAACTTACCTACGACCTAATAATTTTTAAACCCTATATTTATTGTTTAAGAAATCAATAATAATAAATGTTTAAGTAATATATAATAAATATATTTCTTTCGTAACTTTAACACTTCACTACACAAGTTTCTATGGTAAGCTTTAGTTAATATAAATTATTGTTTTAAAACCATTTGAAAACGTTTAATTTATGCGAGCGAGTTTAAAAAAAAACATTTTTGTTATTCTTCTCAGCAAACCCTTTTATTTGATACCCACCCCCCTACCCCAGCCTACGAATTTTGAGTATATATACATATATACAGATTATATATACATATATACAGATTATATATACAGTTATATATATAGATTACATATACAGAATCGAACCAGTTATTTGGTTTATTTAACCTGTGAATTCGAATTAAAGTGGCTACGTGGAGACAAACACAGTGGCAAAATAGTAGGTTAAGTAGATAAGTTAGGTATTTAGACAAGTGTTGTAAATTATTAGGTATTGTGGTACCATCGCCAGTTGCGGGCCGCGCGAATCCGGCGTTCACGCGTACATTGACCCCTAGTCAGCTGATTGTAATTCAGTAATTCCACTGCTGGTTTTGCACCGTGTAGTGGCGGGTTAGAATACCCACTACCCCATATCTTCCCGTGGGTGTCGTAAGAGGCGACAGAGGGAAACTGAGGCAGAAGATGGGCAGCAGCATCTTTCTGATAACAGCAAATAACAATAAAAAAAACTGCGGTTGCCAACCCGCTCGCCAAGCGTGGCAACTACGGCAATATACCCCCAAATGAAGAAAGTTACGAAGAGACTGCCCCCAGTCCCCGGCGGCCCCGCTATTCCTGGCTATGGTGGCGACCATGGTAACGGCGGGGCAGGGGGTGCTAAGAATCTCCGGTGGAGGTTCGGTTGCCACCTACGACGACTCGACCTGGCAACTTATAACGCACACACTCTGAGGACTGACGAGAAAATCCTGGAGCTGGAAGAAGAGATAGACAAGTTGCGCTGGAATATTATAGGATTATCCGAGGTCCGAAGAGAGGGGGAGGACACGGTAATCCTCAAATCCGGCAAATTGTTCTATCACCGGGAGGCGACCATCTGTCCCAAGGAGGTGTCGGATTTATCGTCCACAAGTCTCTCGTTAACAACGTTGTAAATTGGGAGTGTGTCGACGAGGTTGCGTACCTTATACTCAGAATCACCAAACGGTATTCGCTGAAGGTCATACAGGTTTACGCACCAACTGGCACACCCCGATGAGGAGGTAGAAAATGTATGAGGATATCTCTAGAGCCATGCATTCCTCTAAAACCCACTATACGGTGTTAATGGGAGACTTCAACGCAAAGCTAGGCACAAGAGAGAACGGTGAGCTGAAAGTAGGAAATTCGGATTAGGGCAACGGAACCCAAGGGGCCAGCAGCTGGCCGACTTCATGGAGAAAGAGGACTCTTTATGATGAACTCTTTCTTCCAGAAGCGGCCCCACAGGAAGTGGACCTGGTCGAGCCCCGACGGTTCGACAAAAATGAGATTGACTTCATTATGACGACTAGACGCCAACTGTTCAGTGATGTCTCAGTGATCGCGAGGTGAAAACTGGTAGCGATCACCGAATGGTTAGAGGCACACTGAACCTAAACGTTAAGTTGGAGAGGTGTCGTCTAATGAAGTCAACGCTCCGTCCCCTCGTGCTCTAATCCAAAGTCCGAAACCTTTCAGCTCGAGCTACAAAACCGTTTTCAGTGCCTAGAAGATTGCAATGCAGTGGACGATATAAATGACAAGCTCGTGGAAACTGTCCATGCGGTCGGAGCTAAGTTTTGTGAGACCCGCCGCAGAAGAACACAAAAACTCTCCGATCACACTCTTAATCTCATGGCTGTTAGACGAGAAATGAAGCTGTAGTCTTCAGCAGATTTGACAGCATACAGGCAACTGAACAGACAGATCTCCAAATGCATGCGGCGGGACTTGCGCAACTTCAATACAGCTCGTATTGAAGAAGCGATCGAGCGGAACCAGGGCTCTAAAGTCTTTGCTAGATATCTGTCTGCCAGAAAGAGCCAACTGTCAAAGCTGAAGACCGAGTGCGGCAGCGTTCTTTCCGGGACACCTGAGATTTTGAGTGAGATTGAGAGGTTCTATGGGCAGCTGTACACATCATCGTTGGAGCCACACGCAAGTGTGAGTAACGATCCAAGAGCCATTCTTCTATCGTTACTGTTCTAAACGCGCCTCATTAATAGAAGCTATTTCGCTAGGAACTTGAGTGATATTTTTCTCTGCAACGCGCCTCTTTACAATTGCCTAAAATTTTTCGATGGTATTTAAATCGCAGTGGTAAGGCGGCAAACGGAGAACCTCATGTCCAGGTTCATTTAATATTTGTTCTATTTCATACTGTGGGTCTCCTTTGTGTTTTTTGATTAATTCGTATAATTGCGCTTTTATCCAACAATCGTCAAATTCAATACCATTCCTCGTAAACCACTCTTGGAGCTCTGCTTTTGTATTGCAAATTGTAAGCGCCTTGTTAATCTGTGTGCAGTAGCATGACGCATTATCCATTACTACAATGCAATTCGTTTGTAGATTTGGCACAATTTTTTCTTTCATCCATCGCATGAAGTTAGCGGAATTCATATCGTCATGATAGTCATTCGAATTGGATTTAGACCTGAACAGTAGCAGTCCGTTTTCAACAAACCTAGTTTTACCTCCACCATGAGCTACTATCCATCTTGCACCGACGCTATCAGAAGCATGAATACCAGGCTGTTCCTCCGATTGCCAACATTTTTTAAAATGGTATGAAGCGTGTATATACGTTTCGTCAACATAAATGACCGGTCGATTTTCTTCCTGCCGATTCTTGCGCACCCTCAGAATATATTTTGCTCTCCAAACTGCAATATTTATAGCCCATAATCTTTAAAATACTCCTTAACGATGTTCTGCTATATTTAAAATCAATATCAGCTTTCAATTCCAACCAAAGTTTATTTATGGTAGGAATTTCTTTCTTCACAACGTAAAACGATTGAATTAAATGCCTTATAGCGCACATATCGGCAATCAATCAATCAAAATCGTCTAAATCATAAAAAAAATCCTCCGGTTCCTAGTTTTTCCCGGCGTCACAATTTTAGAAGATGAAGCTGCTGCTATATTACCCTCTTGAGTTATCAGGGTGACGGTGCGTTCAGAAACACTTAAAATAAAATAAAAGCAATGTATTATAAATACATGATATTAATGACACGAGGAAATTAAAAACGAACAAACCGAGAAAATTGGGGAGTTTTATTGTTATGGCAGCCCTAAAAATAACCTGTCAAATATGCAACGCGACCTCTAACTTTAGAAAACGGTACTGTAGGCCCGTTATTGTCTCGTTCTTCTTCACAAGCACATTTGACCTTCAAGATAATATCCCTGCCAGCACTTTTCATCACTTTCGGCATAATGATAACGATTTATTACTAATATTAATTTACTTCATAAAAATCAATTCGGTTTCACAAGGGGTCGCTCGACAACTGATGCTGGTGTTGAGCTGATTAAATATATTTTCAATGCATGGGAGAATTCACAGGATGCTTTGGGTATATTCTGTGACCTATCCAAAGCCTTCGATTGTGTTCACCATGAAACATTAATCAGGAAACTACAACACTACGGTGTAAGAAGTAATGCTCTTAAATTAATTGTTTCATATTTAAGTAACAGAACTCAAAAAGTTGTCATTAATAGTATGAGCTCTTCCGGGTCGATAGTACAAATGGGCGTGCCTCAAGGCTCAATTCTCGGCCCTTTCTGTTTCTTGTATATATTAATGACTTACCTTACATAGTAGGGGATAACCATAATATAGTATTATTTACTGATGACACTTCATTAATTTTCAAATTAAAACGGCAATTATTAAAATATGACGAAGTAAATAATGCTATATCTAAATTAGTAAATTGGTTTAATGTTAATAACTTGCATTTAAATAGCACTAAAACGAAATGTATGAAGTTCATGACTCCAAATGTCAGACAATTAAATACTAATGTAATTTTAAGTGGGGAGGAACTGAGTCTTGTCGATACCATCATTTTTCTTGGAATAACACTAAACGCGAAGCTTCAATGGAGCCCCCATATATCAAAGTTAGCAAGCAGACTTAGTTCTGCAGCATATGCTGTAAAAAAGATTAGAAATTTTACCAGTGTGGAAACAGCTAGACTTGTTTACTATAGCTATTTCCATAGCATAATATCGTATGGTATTTTGCTATGGGGACACGCAACTGACACTGAATTATATTTGTTTTACAGAAGAGGGCCATAAGAGCAATCTATGATTTAAAACCTAAAGAGTCGCTCCGACAAAAATTTAAGGAAATTAATATATTAACTTTGGCCTCTCAATACATTTATGAAAATGTAATGTACGTACACAAAAATAAAAGTAGTTATACAAAAATAAGTGTTTCATTCTGTGAATACTAGGAACAAACACAAGCTAGTAGTACCAGTTACTCGACTCCACCGAGTCAGTAATTCATTCTTGGGGCGATGTATACGCTTTTACAACAAAATCCCAGAAAATATACAAAATTCGACCTGCTCAAAATTCAAAAACTTTATTAAACATAGTTTGTATAAAAAGGGTTATTATAATATTAAGGAATTTATGGATGATAATAACCCCTGGGAATGAGGTGTTTGCTACCAAGCTATTTCTAATTTGTTTTGTGTGGTTAATTGTGTAACATACATGATTGTAAGCTGTTATTTTAAAAAAAAAGTCCCGCTGGGTTTCTTGCTGGTTCTTCCCAGGACAAATGTTTTTTTTCGAACCAGGGGTAATTAAACAAAAGAGTGACTTTCAATAAGTATTATTTATAATCTATATTGAATAAAAAAGTTTCTGTTTCTGTTATTATTTACTGCAAAAACGAATAAAATCACGACACCTAACACTCTGTTTTGACACCTGCCATAAACAGTAAAATGGCGGTACACTATTAGTTCCAATTTTTGCCGCGCGCAGAGTTATCTTGCGCGCACATAGGGATGTCATTTTTGTAGTAAATCAGAAGATACGAGTGTACTTACCACAAAGTAATAAGAAGTGGTACTTACTTTCATATTTGGCATAGTATAAAGAAACCAAAGATGACCACTTGACATTTCTATTTTCACATATGAATTACGCGCAACATCTTTCAATAGTTTTGTCTCTTATTGCCTTATTTGAAAACTAAAATAGAAAAACGAGACAAGTATATTGACTCTATTTATGAGAGTTGTAGGTTCTCTCTATGCATACGTATGTATGTAATTACTCTACGTTAATAACGTGCTATTAGTCATCGAGTTCAACGTAAAGTTAAAGATAACTGTGAAATAATAGAATATAAAGCTTTTTTTGCTTTTAGAAATTGACTGTTTACAATTGCCCCATTGATTTTCAATCTTTTTATATAAAAGTGGGGTAAATGGAAACCATTAAAATTGTGTTCTATGCATCAATATGCCCATTTTTATTTATCTTTATTATTTTATGTTGCTTTAAGATGGAAGTATTATTCGCAACAGGGGGTCAAATAGTTACAATATGAAAGCAATACTAGGGTAATTGATAACAATCATGATACTTTAGGGCAATTGTAAACAAATTAATAAATTTCATTAAAATGTCAGGGGTAATGGAAAACAAAAATATCATATAAAAGTAAAATCATATTTTAACCTTTTTTGAACTAATCTCTAATTTTTTAATAAATTTTGGTTCAGATACATTTTTGTTATTTTACGGCTAATCCATTATTTTCTTGCATCTTCGAGCATTTAGTTCAGGTTTAGATTTATTTGCCTCTGCTTCTTTTAACCGCCGAAGTTCTTCGTTGCTAGTCAAAACTACTCCAAAAGAGCTAGGCTTTAGTCTCAGCACCACAGCTTCTTTACATTTCTGTGGACTATCGAATATAATTTCTAAGATTTCTTTATTTGGGAATTTCATTAAATTTTTACTAGTCCTACTACTGCCAGACGAAATATCAGTTACGGCGTTAAATATATTTGTCTTTACATGAGAATTTTCGTAGTAGAGCTTTTCATACACCAAAACCCATTCTATCTAGGCTTACTTATCTACCTTTTATTCTGTGAAATATGGCAGCAGAGTAACATATCGGTATGCTCGTATCTGTACTAGCATCCCGGTATGTTCGCTTTTTCGTTTTACATCTTCGACAGCTTTTTGAATATCTGTTAGACTATGATGGACATTTTTTCTTTTATAATTTCTAGGCACGATGTGCACCTTAAAAAAACTTTCCAATTACCAATCACCAATAATACATAATTTTCAATTAACCCGATATTCCCATTTACCCCAAATGATGTTCACATTTACCCCAGTAGATGGTATCATTGGGGTAAAAGTAAACATGCGATTTCATATAATTATATGAAACATTACCTATAAATTACATGCACAATTATTACTCATGATCCTTATCATTCCTATAAAACTATTGGTAATGCGTACTAACTTTGTTTTGCCACACTGAAAGGTCAAATAATATCTCCCACGAAACTTTTTTTCAAAGAAAAAATATAACAAAATGCGCTTCCACGTTATCCCGTTTTTCACTGGAGTGACCTCTGTCATTATAATGCTAGATTTATTGTCCATGGATAAAATTTACGTTTTGTTCTATGCAGAACTCTGAAATATGTTAACGAAAGGATTTTTGAAGCTTGTTTTCAATTACCCCTGTTTACAATTACCCTGCCAGACCATACATAGTCAATTTTGAAATAAAAAACAAAATTTTTATTTATGCGATGCAAAAAAAACGAGCGGTTTTGATTTTTTTCCTGTCTGAAAAAAATACAAGCCGAAAAATGTTTTAATCATTTGAATATGTTACTGGATGGTTATAAAAGTGCCGTGGTGTTTAAAAAAGTACGTTACAAATTCATTTTTTTCAGTGTGTGCTACGAAGACGAGAAGAACGCTTTGCATAGGCATGTTTTGAAGAAACCACACCTAATGGTGAAGGCTCTGTTATGTTTTGGGCAGGAATTAATTTGTTGGTTCGTACGGAGTTAGTCTTCATCGATAACGGCCCACTGACTGGACCACGATACACAACGGAAGTTCTAATTCCTCATGCACAACCCGCATTCCACTCTTAGTGAAAAATCATTTTTATAGACGACAACGATCGCGCCCACCAGTCTGGCGACGTGGTAGCGTATATGCTAGAGGTCGTTTGGATTGGCTAGTTTGAAATTCCAGCCTAACTACCATAGAGCATGTTTGGGAATTTCTGAAGCGTTGAATGACATCAGTGCAGACGGCTCCGCAAACCATCAGAGAGCTAGAAGAATTATTAAGCTTTTTCTTTTCACAGCAAATGATTTATTTAATTTGATAATTTTCAACCACAAGTGCGGCATAAAATATAAAAGTTTAATTTCATGGCAAATAAATGTTACATTCCTTATTTTCAGACATTTAGAGCCTAAATTTTAGTGTATTAATTAAATCAAAAGAATATTTTCTTTCGACTAAAATTGCTTTGTAATAGCGACGTCTACTTTATTCTATAGGTAAAATAATTTTATAGTACAAAAATTAATTAACTCTCAAAGTAGTAGTTGGTATAATACATGGTAGAACCATGCTGCGGCTATATTTGTAGTATATTTTTAGCACGAATGGGTCGGCTCGACCGGGGAAGGACCACTCTCTCACAGAATACCAGCGTAAAATAGCAGCTTAACACTGCTGTGTTTCGTATGGTGAGTGTAGAGAACCGGAGACCCTTTTTACTGAAAACGAGGCATTCTATCTTAGTCGTGAGGACTTAGAATGCCTCGTCTCGGGTGACAACGCATCTGCATTTTGATTCGTAGTTGAGGATGGATGTAGCTGTCTATGAGACACAGCAACTACTTACCATCAGGTGGACTGTGTGCTCATTTGTCACCCTTATCCTATATAAAAAGGTGGTTCATAAAATAGACATTAGATGGCCTAGACACGACTAATTTAATATAAATTGGTAAGATATGAAATCGCAGATTGTTAAGAATGGTTTGGATATGATAATTTTATTCAATATAATTAATTTTATTTATTTGATAATAAATTTGTAATTTTTTATTTTAACAGTTAAAAGTTATATTAACCGTCTTTAAAGCACCGCACATAGAGGAGACCGAGATAATAGGAAACACTTTATACTGAACTAGCTGTTCCCCGCGGTATCACCCGCGCACTCGGTTGTCATCGGGCGGCTAGGCGTCGTTCGCGCGCCGAGCTGAGTGTGAATTATTTTAATTTTTCATTATCTTAACTATGCGTCCAAATAACATGCTGTAAAGAGCAAAGTTTATCTTCATAAAATTGTCTTAATGATGAAGTAACTTTCGTTCGTAAGGATTAATATGCTATGCCTAATAATAACTATCATAAATCACTTTTCAATTTTCAATATTTTTTGTCACAAAATATCTTATTTTGGCTTATTGTGTATAAGAAATAGGCTTATGGTATTGTGGACTTTTCTTAGATGGAGGAAAGATCTATATTTTTGTAGAACATAGTATTTACGTATCACTAACCATTACGCCAGCGCATGCGGATAAAGCAGTTCGGGAGCGTTTTTTTTCCCGACTTGCTTGACAAATATCAATATTTAAGGTTAGCTCAGAAGTGTAGCCTAATGCTAGATAGCCTATAACTATTCCTCGTGAATCTGGCTATCATATGCCAAAATAATTTATCAAATCGGACTTGTAGTTCTAGAGATTAGCGTGTTTAAACAAAAACAAAAACCTCTTCCGCTTTATTATATTAGTATAGATTCTATCTCATTCTCTCCTATTGATTTATTTATTTGTCTCTTTTTAGTGTCGCTTTTTCATTTCATTGAGTTTCAAATTATAACGATGCTAAAGAAGTTTTCACTTAAAAAAATAGTGTTTCATTTTTACTTAGCGCGCAAGGTACACTAGTAGTAGTAGTAGTAGTACTAAATGTTTTGAACTTTAACATTATTTCTCATTAATTTAATCCAAATGTTATGATAAAACTGACCTTAAATATATAATTTGGATACTCTTTGAAAAGAACCCTGTATAGAGGATGGGAAAGTGCAGGTACAAGAGCACAACATGGAGCTAGTAGTAGTATTGCGAGTCTTACCTCTACGACGATTGTAATAAGAATGGTACAAATTCTAATGTGTAAAGCGCTACGAGTTTCGTTTAACCGTTTAAACTTTAACTTAGGACTGTTTTAAGACTATAAAATAAACATATTGTTAAATAATTAAATATGAAATAAATAAAATCAAAAAATAAATCTATCCACTGGTTATTTAAATTTATACAGTTTACATTGACCATTTTCTGTATAAATTTCCACAATTATGTACAGCGCCTACCACAGTCATTTTTAACGTGTAGTGGTGGCGAAAGAGCCCTTATCTAATAGCGTAAAAGGCGCCAGAAAGAAGGAAGTTGAAACAGTGGTTAGCTGGTAATAGCAATATCTTCCTTAAATAACTCAATAATATTAAAAACTACGGTTGTCAGCCCTCCTGCCAAGCGTGGTGACAACTATGGCATATATCCTTCCCTTATGAAACTATATCTATGGGGGAAGCCTATGTTCGCTAGTGGAGTTTCTATGGTCTGTAACGAATAAATAAAAACAGTCATTTTTGGATATGAGCATGTGGCAATTGGTGAGTCTATTTTTTAAATTATTACAATGCGAGATTACACCTTTGCTTATCTAAGACATCAAATAATAATTTAAAAAATCTAAGGACCTACCCATTACAAGACATTTCCAAAAACTGCGGGTGTTTGACTGCCATATTTTAAAAGTAGGATAAAGGTTTAAAGCATTGGAATTAGACAGTAAAAAAATTGTAGTTAGTAAAAAACTAAATGCTCCTAGGTAATTACTTCAATGTATCGATAATTTTGATATAAATACAGGTCAAAGACAATTTGATGATAAAATCCTTAAAATTATGACATATACCAAAATAAAAGCAGATAATATCATCAAAATGCATAATAAAGGTCAGGTTATCCGTATTTACGACGCTATGAGTTTGATATATTATGTAGGTACCTATCTGATGAATACATACGTCTACCTAGCTAGTATTTACGCGAGACGGCGACGACCGGCGGCGCTTGTATTACGTCGTATCACGTACTACGCCATACTCACACAAATAAAAGTTTTACGAGACATCCACTACACAGTCTGCACAAATACCTATATTCGTATATTTTACTACTCACAGATTTCATTCATGTACCGAAACTAGACCTCTCTTTCTATCTCATTCATCCTACCTGTTTTCGAATGCGAATGGGTGAAACAGCAAAGTTTTCACCTACGTTTGGTGCTTGTTGAACCAAATAGCCGCGTCGGTCGAAGTCTGGCTCGCTCCCTCGCGCAGTGGCAGATCGCGTTCAAGGCGTGCGTTCGACTTTCGGGCGGCGGCGTACGCTAGTAGCGTGTGTCTTCATTATTGATGCAAAAGTTCCACGATGGTAGATCATAACGAAAAATTGTTACAGGAGTTACAAAAGAAAAGTGGTAATAATGTGTGTGCCGATTGTGGAAGCGAGGGTATGTTATCGTGTTTTTAAATAGTGATAATCATTGCCTCGTAAAGCGTGGTATTTCTATGGGGTGGTGAACAAGCGGGGGGCGTAAGTGCGTCCATGCTCTGGAGTTCAGTGACCTCAACGTAAAATGCATTCAATGAAAACAAATCATCGACATTGAGCGTAATAACATTGAAATGATGATTCAAAAACGCAGACTTGTAGTAATTTATTTAACTAAAGTGTTTGTGAAGATTGTTCTTCCTTCTTTTATCCTTTTTTGTTATGAAGCTAGTAAAATGTATTACCAAAGGTGGCATTTAAAGTGATGATACCGAATGATGTCATTCTTTTAAATGTGATTTTAACAATATAATGAGAAATAATAGAAACATCTCAATAGTTTCGAGGTGATAGTATTTATTTTTTCGTACAATTAAATTTGGATTAAAAAGTGCTTAGGTACATTATTATAGTAAAATATATATTTGAAGAACTAGAGTCACAAGCTCACAAATTTCAAATTAGGCGTAATTTCAGAGTGTGATACATTTCTATCCTCTCAAGAGGCACAGAACAGTCTAATGTCGATATAGGTACCAGATGACTCATACCGCAAGTTCTTTAACTTAGCGGTCTCTATAACTTAGTACAAGAATCGTTGTGTATTCCTTCCTTACGCACAACACAATAATGAATTATCGAATATTTCATCAAAACACACACACCTAAATGTTTATTTATTTGCAATAATTCACTTTTTTAACCGACTTCAAAAAAGGAGGAGGTACTCAATTCGACTGTATATATTTTATGTGTGTTACCTCATAACTTTTTTCTAGGTGAACCGATTTTGATGATTCTTTTTTTTAAAGCTGGTGCTTCCCATGTGGTCCCATATAAAGTTGATCAAGCTTTGACTAGTAGTTTTTGAGTTATCCTTAATAATTTATATTGAAGTCGGTTGTACAATGTTTTTAATTTTACCACTTGTTTTCTAAAACATATGAACAACTGATAATGCCAATTTCGTTCCTAATACACAATTAATCCTTAGGTATTTTACCAGATTGTCTTCATCAAATAATATTTCAAGAATGCTTATGAGGTAACACAAATATAAAAAAAAAACCATACAGTCGAATTGAGTACCGTCTCCTTTTTGATGTCGGTAGACTAGGATAGGTCGATGCATATTATTATATTATATTTACTACGCAAACGATAACGTGAATGCGCACATTTTTAATCACAAATTTTTTATCTTTGTACATTTAAAACGCAATTATTTTTAAAATAAAAAATAAAAGTTGTATAGCTTAAAAATAACCTTGATTTAAAGTTTACTGAAGCTTTAGTTAAATGTGTTGTAAATTATCTTTAACGAACTCTTTGATTTTTTATTTGAATGGCGGGAAACTCAGTACCTAATTATTATCATCTAGCGACCCACTCTAGCTTCGCCTGGGCGGGATCTATTAATGTGGCGTTTAAGATAATAATCAAAGACCATTTATTTTATCAATGTTTTTTTTTCTCAAAAATAATCCCAAGTCTTTGGGCTAAAATATAGCTTAGATTACTCCTGGCATTGCTCTCTATCTGTTCGTGAAGTTTTATCACAATCCGTTCTGCCATTCCGATAATTAGCCCGGACAGAGACAGTTTTTTTTTAAATGGTTATTCATGTGCTAACAAGCAAATAACCCCCTAAGTTTAATAGAATGCAGTTATATCGATATTACAGACAGACACTTATATTTTATATATATCTATAAATGTATTATATTAATGAAAAACTTTTACAGTTGTTTTTTAAAGTAATTTTTTACTAATTTATCAGACTTTTTGTAGAGCTAAGGTAGAGTAGCTAAAGGGTAGTAAGTAAGGTACGAGTAGGTAGTTAATCTCAAAGAGCTTATTAAAATGATCCACAGCTTTTTTTTTTTTTACTTGCAGTAACTTTGTGAACATACTCGTATTCAACACCCCGTGCCAGTATCCTTTAAATTGGTTACTGCGGCGAAAGAAAACATTATGAGGAAATTTAAACTAAAATATTAAATTGAATTTTACTTGTTTCAGAATCTTTTTAAATATTGTGAAACAGGGGTATAATATGTAAATCACAAAAACAAAGATGAAGTTTCATCAAGTGACAACGATCGCAAGCGTAGATTATAAAGTATTGTATTATGTTAAAGTATGGCAGTGTGGTGGATTTCCTCTTTTTCTATTATTTACACTAGACTATGAAAAATGGGGCACGGTGCTGCGCAAAGCATTATTAGTGGGAAATTCCGATAAAGCCAGGAGGATGTCTCTCCTGGCTATCAGCACCTATCTCACCCAAAAAGAAGCATCGGGAAATTTTATGCTATTTGTATGTCTGTTTGATGGTTACGAACGGGCGACATGTTACACGGATGGTAGTGGTGGTGCTAGGAAATTGATCTTCTTTTTCGTGTTATTACTGCCGTTGGTATGATAAAAATAGGGAGAGGGAATAAAATGGAATGAGTGCCAGCACCTCTGCACCGATTTGCAAAGCGTGATAATCCATCCAAGAAAGTTCAGTCCTGAAACCAAAATAAATTTGTGTTTGTTTGAACCTTCACGGTTAAACTTTGCTAAAAAGAACATAGAGTGATAGTATTAGAATATTATACATAGTGAAATTGCACGTGTTTTAAAGATCGTCTCTACATTTTGCGTCTCTACATTTTGCGTCTTTACATTTTGAGTCTCTACATTTCAATTCGATAGAATTTGATATTTGACTCCAGCATTAATAAATGACTACATAATATATAATTAGAAGTTAATACCTTTAGTAGCGTCTTAAAACTTGGCTGGGTTTTCATTTTAGGTTAAATTAGATTTTTATTTGTTTTCTTGTTTATCCTTTATTGCAAACACCTTTTAAAGACTCAACGTCTTAGACTTAATTTCTATATAAATATTTGCTTAGATAACTCTTAAAAAGTATGCAAATTACAAAAATATTGTTTTAAAGTAATTGGTTATTTATAGTGTTTAATGTATTGATCTTAATAACATGTACTATTTTGCGTCCGTACAGAAAAAAAAATGTTTTATTTAATCGAGATCTTGAAACTGTGGCACGTAATATTCATGGTTTTGTGGTTCTATACAGCTAATAAATACCAGTGTGTAGCCACATAAGAAACTAAACTCGTGGTAAAACTATTCATATAATATGTGTATTAGGTATCTATGATTAGAACACAACGTTATGTCATAGTAGGTATAAAATATTTATTTTCCTCTGCCTGTAATATCGTCTGTATATTTCTAATACAAGTTGTTGACTAGAAAATATATAAATGTGATAATATTGATAGAGTATACCTAACTAGAAATTTACTGACGATTTTACGACATTTCAAGGCAATAACGAGTTCACGTTTATTAGTACAATAACCTCATCTATGTAAAAACGATTCATCTAGTATTGTTGAATCCTTTTCGATGATTCTTCTCAATCTTTCATTATAATTTAATGAAGGTTTTTTATGTACTTTACACTGTAATTAACGGGAATGATTGTTCGGTCTGTTGCTTCCGAATTTAATTTTATGCAATTAATTCAGACAGCTATTACCATCAGTTGCGATTATCCGAACTTACTGGACACTAATTACCACTTTTTATTATTTATTACTCATTAAAAGACCACCAGCATTTATCAGATATTGTTCATTTTAACGTTTTTGTGGTATTAATACCCATTTCATACAATACAATACAAAGGCAATTAAGAACTAATTTGGCTACTAACATTAGATAAACACTGTTTTTAATATTGTGTTTTTTTTATAGAATAGTGTATTAGTTACGCTCGGATATCCTCTATGCTACTTAAAAATATAGTTTAATTTTAAATCAAATCAGCTGCCATTTTATCATTCTAATATTTAAACTGCCAAATGGAAGCCCGTAGTCTCTGCCTATCCTCTGGGTGACAGGCGTGAGTGTTTATGTTTTATATTTAAACTTCTATTGTCATTTAAATATTAGAATCACATCATAGAACGGAAAGGCAGGCAAAATCTTATAGCTTTAGATTGAAATCTCTACTGATAACTCTATTAGCTGTGCAACTCGAATAAATTTGTTTAAAGAAATTTAATAAATAACAAATTATCAAACAATTCAAGCATTACTTAATCGCCTAAAGCTTTCGTGGTACGCGGGCAATCTTATAAACCGTAGTAGAGGCAATGTTGAGATTTTTAATTCTAACCCAAAAGGTTGTGATTTCCATTGGCTTGGCGGTTATGAAAAATATTGCGAACCAATTACCGAGTCTCAAATAAAGCCACACGAAACGATTTTTATGTTGTAGAGTCACGCTGTGGCCTTTTTATAGCTGCAACACGAATGTCGGCTCGACCGGGAAAGGACTACATTTTCACAGAATACCAGCGTAAAATAGCAACATAATGCTTTTGTATTTTACATGATGAGTGTAGAGAACCCTAGACCTTTTACAGGTAATGAGACATATCATCTAAGTCGTCAGAGGTTACAAACGCATCTGCGTTTTGATTCTTTTCAAGTCCATGGGCCAAGGTCCACTTACGATTAGGTCGACTGTTTTCTCGTTTATTAGTTTTTCTTCTATTAAAAAACGACATGGTGTAAGAGAATCCACTACTCACACGTGACAGAGGGAAATGAAACAGAAGATGGGCAGCAGCATCTTCCTGATAACAAGTCAAAATAATCAAAAACTGCGGTTGCTAACACGCCTGCCAAACGCGGCAACTATGACCAATATCCTTCCTATGAGGCAAGCAAGCAGCGGACTTTTGATAGATTGTAATGAATGAATAAATGAATAAATATACCATAACCGGCTCCACTACTCTATTTGACAAGTTTCTTGAATAAGACGTCCTTAAATAAAGTAATATTGTAATCCGTAACAACCACTAAGCAATAAAATAATGTTGTCTAAGAATTTATAATAAAATCCTTTTATTATGTACGAAGAAAGTGAGATAAGAGTGTTTCATTGTCACGTCGTTAATATTTCGGTAGTCTGAAAATCACCTTTAATATTCTTATCACATACGGTAGTTAGCCATGGTACAGAATAAAGGTCGTTTAGGGGTCCTTTTAAGACGCAAACAAACCCGAATAAGCTATGGTTTTTTAGTTATTGTACTCATAATTTGTCAGAATCACCGGCCCTTAACAGTTGATCGTTATTTTTCTTTACTTTATATCAGCATAGAACTAAATGCGAGGAGTAATGAATGCGCGTTGGCAGAAACTCATGCTGAGGTGTGAGCAGCCGAAGATTTATGATAGTGACGAACGCTTATTAGAAATGCACTACAAGGCCCTCAACAAAGGATTACGGTTTATCTTTAATAACCGGTAAGAGAAGGAGTGCGGGCATATAATTGCCGGAAATTTTAAAACGTTCGTGAATACTAATGCGATTCATTCACGCTTTTGATAGCGTTCGTTCTCACAAAAGTTTTCGACTAAGCATACGATGTTGATTATATGCCTTCGCAGATACTTATTTGTCTTTTATAATCCCGTTTATATAAACACCAAAAATTAATAATTAAATACATAGCCGTGGTAGTTCAGTGCTAAGCACATATGAGAAATTAAATATTTTAAAGATATGTAGAGTCCACCATTGCTCTCTAAAAATGAGGGTTGAAGAGACCTGTTTCCAGCAATCTTTATGTTTTAACGAGCGATTTTTTTGACCCGATCGTCAAGCTGCAGGTCTAAAGCTTAGAAAAACGTTATATCATTAATTTTTGAATATAATGACACATTAAAATCTAATTTAATCAAATCAAAAAAATCACTTTAAAGGACACATGGTCATTAATGTACAGACTTGAATTTTAACTTATGTTGTTGAAGCAGATATCCTTGTGCCTTCTATCCCGTAGTCCCTTTGCTGAGCTTCTTCCTATCTGTCCGGTTATGAAGTGACACAAGAGGGCGAACGAAGGGCGGGCAATGTCGCGACGCTATTAAAAATCACCGCGGCATTAATTTGCAACCCGAGTTGACTACAACTGTGAGTTACCGACAAACCGCCAATGTTCTATATTATTGTAATACAAATTTCAAGATTTAAAATAAATATAAACATTAAAACAACAACTATTTTCCGCGAACAGGGCCTGTGCCCAACAGTGTTACGATTTTAAGCTGTTGCTTTACTTTATACCAGCATTATTTGTTTTATATAAATCTGTATAATATATAATATGTATCGGCTTTCTACATATTGCTAATGTAGAAAGCCCATATATCATCTGTCCGTGACTTTTTCTATGTTAACAGTTCAAAAAGCTAATATATTTATATTTTTTTAACATACCTTTATATATTTAACATTGCGTAATCATAGAAGGTTGTCAGCCTGAATTAGTCATTCAGAGGTCAAGGTTAGTGGCATAAGATTAAACAAAATTTTACAAACATCCTACGTTATCTCTACTTTAAAAGTATCAGAAACATGGACCATTTTAAAATGTTGCCTACCAAAATAAAATTTATAGGATTTTTTCGTTTATTTTTTTATACAAGTAAGAGCCACAAACTAGCTCACAATTCACATGACAAAAATTTTGTACTATGGCCCATAGAAGGATACATTTTATTCTTTATTATGAATCAAAAAGCAGATGCGTTGTCACCTATGAGGACTTGAAGGAATGCGTTACCATTACCAGTAAAAAAGGTGTCCGTTTCTCGCCACTAACCTATAGTGGTATTTAACGCCGGTGTTCTGTGCGAGCGGAGTACTTCCCCGGTGAAGCCTACTGTAATTAATAATGGCCTCCAGACAGAATTTCGGTCGCGGCGGCCAGTTTCAATATAAACTAGCCAACTACGCAGGACTGGGTTATAAAATGCACGAATGTGTGCGTAAACGCAGGTGCACTACATTCTCCATTCCCTCGCCGACACGACCAAAGAGAGATCATGGATAGGATCAATGGCTTTACGTGTTTTCCGAGGCACAAGGATTCCAAGGAACTGACTGACTGCTACTTAGAATTTCTTGACCGAAAAACCCAATAACAGATTTTTGCTCGGAACCACGTGATCAGAAGTAGTGCTTACTACATCAAGGCAGTGATGCCTCGAGCCCACTGAAGGTTTAAACGGCACATGTAATTTAATTTAAAAGGATACATAAATTTGCGATTAGTAATTCTATTATTCATTTATTTATGATATGAAACCTTATAAATGCTAACGCGATCATCAAATAGCACACTGTGTTTTTTCCTTACATTATCTTATATAATATTATCATATAATATATAATAAATGTACTATGAATACAATACACATCTTAACTTTTTTATACGTGGTAGAGCCAATCTGCAGCGATATTATGGTTGTATCGGCTCGACCGAGGAAGGGCCACGCTCTCACAGAATACTAGCATAAAATCGTTTCGTATGATGAGTGTAGAGATCCGGAGACCCTTTTTATTGGAAACGATTTTAATACTTTAGGGGTGACAACGCATCCACATTTTGATTCTTATTCGTGGTTAGATGTATTGGCCAGGATCCACTTATCATAAGTGGACTGTGTGCCGGAACGAATGAAAAACGAACAATTGAAAGCACTCACTTTCACGCCTTCAGTGGCGGATCTAGACTAGATCTAGACTGGTTCGGCGCCGACTACTTTTAGGCCGCAGAGGGTAGACTCATGACTGTTCTAAAATTCTTCTTCTTCCGCTTCTTTACTCTCAAAGAGAACAGGGTGAGAAGATATCCCACCATTTACAGTCCAAAAACTTACAAACCAGAGCTTAAGCCAGACTTATGTGCGAGTTTGATTCTCTTAGCTTCACATTGGGGATTCACCTACAGCTTTTAATCATATAGGCATTTTCCTATGATAAATTCTCTTTTATTGTTCTAAATTATCAAATGTAGATAGCATAATGATTTTTCCCAATTGATGGGATTTCACATTGTAACGTTTATTACGTGGTAGAGTCACGCTGCAGTTACGCTAGCTAGCAGCACGTATGGGTCATCTCAAACGGGGTAGGACCACGCTCTCACAGAATACCAGCATGAAACGACATAATAATATATTACAACTTATTATATTCACATTCCATAACTTGTTTGATATAATTTATATACATGTATGTATACATTTACATCATGGTGAGTGTAGAGAACTGGAGACCCTTTTTACTGGTAACGAAGCATTCCATCTCAGTCCTCAGGGGTGACAACGCATCTGCATTTTGATTAGATGTATTTTTCCTTGGGCCATAGCATCCATGGACCATCAGATGGACTATGTGCTCGTTTGCCAACCTTCTATAAAAATATTTTTTTTTGTGATTACTGTCGATGTCAAAATGAATCACGTTTTCATAATAAGTACTTTTTTATTCATAAATGAGTCACATATTATGCAATAATGGATCAGATCGTTATGCATTTAGGCAAATGCTTAATTATTGAAAGACGTAACGCTTTTTCTGAACTTGTCTATGGAAGTTAAGTGATCCACTATTTTACACAAACAGCGTTAAACTTATAAGGCACTTAATAGCAATCTATACAAATCTATACAAATAAATAAAATTGAAGTGTCTCTTTGTATTGTCAAAATAACAGCTCTTTACTAAATGCATATGAAAGTATATACAGGGTTAATAACAAAAAAAAAACTAAAATGAAATGTGAAATGAAAACTGAAATCCAATCCAATCGTAATAAAATCCACGCGGGAGGGGTCAGCTAGTAATGTATAAGACAGGCAACAATCCAGTATTTCACGGTACTGTCCTGTTATCAACTTTCAGCCTTCTTCCACAAACTCACTATTCGCCACCTACAATTAATCTCTTAGTAAAAATCTCGCATTTGTATTCCGGGACATTTTGTTGAAAGTCTCAACTCAACTCAAATTCAAATTCAACGATGTTTGTATATTGCTAATTATGCCATTATATGTAGTTCTTTTTTATTCTTCCGTATAATAACTATATAGGCTTTTACAGTATGAAAACTTGAAGATATTTAATTATGGTTTACAGTTTTCTGTAAATTAACTTTCATATAAATGCCGTTTTCACATTAAGATCCGTTTTATCATAAAATACTAGTTTAAAAAAATGTAATCAAGCAAGTGGGAGACGGCAACCGTTTAATCAAGGCTCGGTAAAGGTGATCCTCTATCAGTCTACGAAACTTAGTTATTTTGCATATTCTAATTGGTGGTGGACTATTTCCAGAAATAGACGATTACGCTGTTGATACAAAAAAATAGATTATAATATAGAAGGTAATTTTTATCGGCCGTTCCATTTATCCCTAACAGTCCATCCCCACTGTCTGATAAAAGTTGAAAAAATTTCATTTCCATTTTCAATCTATGTTGATTCGTATTTCGTATATAGAGGTCGTTCAAACGTATGTTCTTTTAAAAAAGGTAAATTAATTATTTTTCTGCAACAACGCTGCATTTCTGATACCCACTCGATTAACAACTGCTCAACTGTCTTAATGGAGACAAAAATTGCTTACACGCCATTAACCTTTCGTACCGTTCTTAACCATGATGATTTGTAGCTCAAATCAATTTGATTGAAATGTTCTCACCGAAACCAGTTTCGGAACATGCGAGAAGATCCACCCGCAACTGTTTTGACCAAAACATACCGTGTGTTATTTACGATCGCCGAGGCCACCTTTCCATGTGTGCGTTTCGTGACGTCGTGTCGGTGTGCTGTTCAACACATATAATATAATGTGCTTGTAAACATGCACCAGAATGATGCTAGCGCCTATATTTTCTTCAGTTCTAACGAGATCTACATTAGCTCTAATATCCAACAGTTCAATATAGTGAAACCGCAATCAGAATAACTTATAAAGCTATTTTGCAAATTTTCGCGGAGTAGCTTCTACCAAAATTAATAACTTAATTCCCTCTTTCGTTAAGTATGATCAAACGGGAACTATCTTGGTGTTATAACTAACAATTTGTTAATTAGAATGTATCATAACAAGTACAAGTAAATAGCACTAGTTATTGTGATAAGACGCGTTCTACTTGCGTCATCTGTGAGCTGTGCATCGTCTTACCTTACAAAACAACTGTACCCGTGAATGTTCTTTAAACTCGTATTTTGAAACAGTTATTAGCTTACTCTTTTAGGTTTCCTTAAAGAAACTTTGCGGGGGCTAAGCATTGATTCTATTTTAAATGGACCATCGCGTCGAACGTTTTTATTGTCCGCGTCGAGTTGGGCGCACAAACAAATCACTTCATTCATATGTTAATTATGTCGCCAAACAGAGCCGCATACCGGCTAAGTGGTATTTTTTAAAATGCTATTCATAAAGTTGACGCATACGCCTACTTATAGCTGTTTGTGAATGACGTCATCAAAATTTCCTGCTATGTTGACAAAATGCCGTGCTCTTATCACACGTTTCGATAAGGATAGATAGACTCTACATTCTCTCTTAACAAACAAACTACTTGTTGTCAAAAATGAATATCTGACTGTAAAGTACCTACTTCATCATTCTAATTAATTTTTTTTAGAAAATACATGTATAAGGGTCAATGTACAGTATGTTATAGTCGTTACCGTTAAATACAAGTACCTACCTATTCTACTTATGCTAGGTCGAGTCAATAAGTTTAGAAACAAAAATAACTATTATTAAATAGCGCAGTTATTTATATTTACTAATATTAGTGGAGGATGACATTTAAATTTTGACTTTAAATTCCTGATATTTTGATGAAACTGCAAAGCATGCGAAATAAAGCGAATTTTAAAATTAGTTATTAAAAAACGAAATGCCAATAGAATTATTTATCCCCAATTTAAAATAGCCATGGTAGCTCAGGGGCTAAGGGCTTGCTGCAAATTTCACAGTACGCGAGCAACCCGGGTTCGATCCCCACCGGTACTAATGAAATTGTTGATTGCAATTTTAAGTGCTGATTTACCACATGCTCGGCGGTGAAGGAAAACATCGTGTGGAAACCTTCATGTCTTATAAATAAAAAATTGTGAACACGTGAAATTCGCCACATGCATTGGGCCAGCGCGGCGGACATTTCCTTGTCCTAAAACCCTCTCAGAAATTAGAGGAGGCCTGTGCCCAGCAGTGAGACGTATATAGGCTGTAACTCTAACTTTAATTTAAAATACATATAAGAAATGATTATGGTCTGATATTCTGAATATATTTAAATGCTATATTTCAATGTTTGTAATAAGACAAAATTAAGAATATACAGTAGAACCTCTGTAAGTCGAACTTCAAGGGAGACGCTAAAAATTTCGAGTTATAGAGTTTTCGACTTATGAAGGGTTTCGACTTAGGCGGATTTTCTAAGGAAATTTTCAACATGTAGAGGGTTATATTAATTCTAGTTTTGAGGCCATAAATTCCTTTAACTCTTACATTGTTTTCTAAGAAACAATGACGTACATTGTAGGCAAATTCTTAAAGTCGGTAACTTAGTTTATTTTTCTTTGAGCTTTAGATGTAATTAGTTTCAAATTATCGAGTTGTAAAGGTTGTAAAATCAAAAATTTGAGATATAGCTATATACACATTTACATCAATAGCTTTTGTAGATTTAACTAGGCTCAATCCAATTGTACGGAGCGACGACCTGAATGAGAGGTCTGGTAGTAACTAGATGCGAAAAGCCGTAGATCGGCCAATCGGGCTTAGTGACGCACCTTACGAAAGGTCTATTCTGTTGATGATAATCATGAGTTATTCGGTTGCACAATATGGACATTTCTTTATTTTATACTAATACAGTTTAGTATACATATTTTGCGTACTCAAAATATTCCAAATTCTCCATAATATACAATATGTCGAGGTTTAAGATACATCGTATACAAATTAACAGAACGTCTACCTATTATTTTGAAATGTTTGCAATTTCAATTATATTCTATTTTGCTTTCTATTCATTACTTTATGTGAAGATATTCATAAAATTTCTAAAGTAGTGACCAATTTGACGTTGATTATGATTGCAGCACGAATGGGCCGGCTCGTATAGGAAGCGAAAGACCACGTTGGCATAGAATACTATCGTAAAATAGCAACTTAATGCTGCTATATTTAATATGGTTAGTAAGAAAACGCTTTAGGAGTGACAACGGGTCTGCATTTTAATTCTTAATTCGAGGATGGTTGTTCGAGGGCCAGTAAAAAGTTCCTCGTAATGAGGCACCCCATCTCAGTCGTCAACTATCTTCATACCGTATTTATATATTATAAAAATTACGTGTCACATTGCTTGTCCGCGATGAACTCCTAAACTATTGAACTGATTTCAATGAAATTTTGCACACTGTGTGCAGTTTGGTCCAACTGGAGAGATAGGATAATAATAGTTAGAAATAAACTAGTTAAAAACAAATAAGTGGAATGGCTTAAAAAAACCATTAGAACAATTTCTACCATAAATTTATTTATAAGTAAAAAAAGTTTATAATCGTGCCGCCTCTATACTTTTGCGTAATGTAAAACTGCCTTATCAACTTATCATAAATGTTTATGCAAAAATATTCCCGCGTAAAATCGTACGTAATTATTAAATCATGACTATTTCTTTAATCAAAGATCTAATAATACGTGAAGAGAAAACTTTGTACCCCTTTTATGTGCTCATATATTGCTCGCACAGAGGAGTATGAGATTTAGCATAATTAACGTTTATATGCAAGAGTATAGAAAGCTTAAATTTATATAACTACATTAAATTAAATAAAATAAAACATTCATTGTTTGCATTCATAACTGCCAATATTAAACATATAATAGTCTGTGGTCAAACAGTTGCACAGAGTAGAGATTATCGCCAAAGAGTTTTATAAATTTTGCCAAATAATTACTGACTGATTTACTGAATGAGCTTTAAATGTGTGATTTCAAATGTTCTTTTTTTAATAGACAAACTATTGAGTGTTAAGGCAAAAAAGCATTTAATTTACAAGTTGTATATTAGATATCTTTATTTTATATAAAGTTAATACATAATTATATAGAACTGAAAGTTTTTACATGGCAGAACCATGCTACTGCAACGTATTATGGTCTGTAAGATAGATGTAGATGTCAATGGGCCACAGCATCCACTTACCATCAGGTGGACTGGGTGCTCGTTCAACACCCTTATTCTGTAAAAAAAGAAAGTGAAATACAGCATGCTTAATATAAAAACTTAAAAATTAAAGAATTACGATCGAACTTCGTCCACGGGGCGACCATTAGTTACTAATAAATCGTTATGTAATCTTGTTATAGTGCAAATAAAAGATATTCAGAAACTAAAGAAACTAAAGATTCTTTCATAAATTTAAGGACTTAAGTCATCATCCTAAATATATAAAAATGTCATACCTTAGCCGGGAATCGAAACTGCGTATTTGTAAAAATCTAGGCTATGGATTTTTTATTTTTTAACTTTTTATTATTTTTCTTGAATTTATTTTCGTAATCAAGTAAAAAATAACTGAATAAATAATATTAAAAATAAACAGGGATTTGATTTGACTTAGCTCACAATATGCCCATCTTGCTAGACATTCTTCGGCTCGGTTGCCGGTTTAAATAAGATTTTTATTTATATGTTAGGGCTGATAAACGCGTACATAGTCCACCTTATGGTAAGTGAATACTATGGCCCACAGACATCTTATATGTAGATGTCCTCAATTAAAAATCAAAATGCGTTCTCACCCCTGAAGACTAAGCTGCTTCGTATCTACTAAAAAGGGATATCGTATACACTACACTCACCATACGAAATAGCAGCATTAAGCTGCTATTTTAAGCTGGTATTCTGTGAGAGCGTGGTCCTTCCCTGGTCGAGCCGACCCATTCGTGCAACAACCATAATAGAGTTGCAGCGTGGCGCTACCGCGTATAAAATTTTCCTTCATCAATCAATCAATTCAATCAATTTCTCTCACTATAATAGCTTAAATGTTTTTCTCCTAACCTTCATCGCATATAATTAGTGAAGTAAAAATTTAGCCTATATGAGAAGGCTGGTGATGGGCTATAATAATGATGATGATGAAGAGAGGGTTGAGGAGTAATTATTCCGCCGCGCTACTCCAGTACTGAAAAGCAGGTATCCTCATGCAGTTTTTCTTCACCGTTGAGCAAGTGGTAAATCAGCGCTTAACATTGCAATAAAAAATAATGTCATTGGTTCTGACGGGGATCGATCGCCTACTGTGCAATTAACGGCGAAGAAAGAAATAATAAAGAAAGAGGAGAAAACCGAGCCAATTTTATATGATAGCGTCACACTGTATGTAGTCTTCTTACCATCAGGTGAACTGTGTGCTCTTTTGTCATCTTTACTTGTCAAGCTCAATCTAAAAATATGTGATTTAAAGAGAAGGAATTACTGTTTGTGCAATCCAAAAATACCAACTTCTTAAAGAACCTAAAAAGTATTTTTGTTACGCTACGAACTACTTACTTTTCAGTTTAGTTAATCCGGCTCTACCTATTGTTGCTTGAAATTTTTATTTAACATTTGTTCCAGACCCAGACTGGGCCTCATACAACTTGGGCATATTTATCTGTATGCGATGCGCCAGCATCCATCGCAGTATGGGAGCGCATATCAGCAAAGTGAAACATCTGGAGCTGGATCGCTGGGAAGATTCTCAAGTTCAACGCATGAAGGAGGTTGGAAATATAGCAGCAAAGAACAAATACGAAGAGCGTGTACCTCCGTGTTACAGAAGACCTGCCAAACACGATCCACAGTAAGTATGGCAGCGTGGCAAAAAGTATTTTACCACGTTTTTATTAAGTCACTTTCTTGTTTGTCTGTCTGTCTATAGTTCCGGATGGAATCTTGCAACTCTCTCTCTCTCTCTCTCGAGCACTTCCCGATGAGCTAGAGACTAGAAATTTTGAACATAGCTCAGAATAGGATAACAATGTAGGAAAAACGTGGTATATTGTTTTTTTTAGTACAGAATTTAAAAAAAATCACTTGTTTTTAAAATACCTTTCATAAACCCGTTAATATTTCAATGCTGAATGTGTTCTTTTTCAATAGGCTGTATTTTTTAAGCTTGGCAGGTGGAATAGTAATCAAAGTACTATATATTTTGCACTTTTTAAGCTGCAATAATGTATTTCTGTCTTATGCGAGATATTAATTTCATTGTATGTCAAAGGTTATGATATCTTCCAGGCATTATGAGATGGCTCTTACGGCAGATTTCAGAATTATTTTCAGGAATTGTTTAGAATATAAACATTCTTGAACGGCACTGACTTCTAATGATATTCCGTATGTGTAATAAATACTAAGATATTCTAAGGTATGACGATAAGCCTCCTTAGATCTTATATTCTTACATAAATACGTTTATATTTAGTTATGTTTAGTTCGCTACATATTTGCTGAATACGATAAGAGTAAAAGGGAAATCTATAATGTATATCGTGGTAGAGCCATGCTGCAGCTTATACAGCAGCTAAGCTATATGCTGTTATATAAGCTGCAGCTATATGTGTTTCCATGGTGAGTGTAAAGATCTGGAGACCCTTTTTACTGGAAACGAGACTTTCCATCTAAGTCCACAGGGCGAAAACGCATTTGCATTTTGATTCTTAATAGGGAATAGATGTCTATGGGCCACAGCATCCACTTACTATCAGGTAAACTATGTGCTCATTTTTTCACCCTTATTCTATAAAAAGAATTTGTTTTTTGTCTGGTCTTTCAATTGTGTGTAACATTACTCTTTCTCTCAAATAAAAATTGTCTCTCAAGGAGCGTCTCTACATTTATGTTAAAGCTTCCCTATTGGCTTTCAGCAATGAAACAAATATCACCTGTATAAACAGGTTATAATTTTATCGATATTTTCAATACACAAAACGATTTTGCATTTAAATAAACATTTTCTATGTTATATACTTTCATAAGTATATCAATTTTTTCAGACAATTTTACGACGCTTATATTCTACTCTCTAGCAAGCAAACTTATTTTTAGCATCAGTGCACGTGTTTAAGTATTAGATAATGTGTTTTCTAGACTAGTACCTATTTAAACATTAGCTGCTAACGGCCACCTCTGCCTAGAGAAACATCAATAATTGGAAATTTTATGTTAAATATGTGTTGTCGTTATCCTATTGTTATTTAAGAGGGTGAAAAATAAGAATATGTCAACTTTTACCCCAAATGTTACCATGTACTGAACTCGGTGCAATCTGCTGGCTGAAGGACGAGGCTCTGGAAACGGACTGATGGAAGAACATGCATCAAAAAAGCTCAACCCTTTCAGAGACTGGTGGTGGGAAGAAACATAACCAGCTAAGAATGACAGAATCACCATGCTTATGCGTTGTCACCCCTGAGGACTGAGATGAAATGCCTCGTTACCAGTGAAAAGGGTCTCCGGTTATCTTCACTCATCATACGAAAGCAGAATTAAGCTTCTATTTTACGATGGTATTATGTGGGGGCGTGGTCCTTCCCGGTCTAGCCGACCCATTCGTACTACAACCATAATATAGCTGCAGTGTGGCTCTACCACGTATGTTTATACGTGATTAAAGAAACAGGGGCGTGTGGTCTTTCCTAATTCGAGCCATATTCGTACTGTATGTATAATTTAGCTCTTTTCTCTTTCATGTATAAGCCTCCCTAAGATATCAGAAAACTACAGTTTTTGTGTAAGAACATGTCTCCAAAGTATGTGGCAAAGACATCACAATTTGTCTTGAAATCCGTACGTTACATACCGTGCCGCTGTCAAGAGTTTTCTTATTGTGTAGCTCCATACGTTTTCTCTTTGCAAACCAGTTCAACAGTGTTATATCGAGTCCCTCCACTTCCTAGCCCCTCTCCAACGGCATTAAATTGAGCGTATACAATACTTCAGGTCGTCTGCGTACTTGGACCCTTAATATCTCGATAAAGACAAAATCGGAACTCTACGGGATACAGTACATTCCATCTCATCATCCCATGACTAAAATTGAATGAATTTAAGTGAGTAAAATTGAATCGAGCTACTCGACCAAGTGCGATGCTTGCAGGCAAGTATGTCCCAATTCCTATCGTTTTGGTATTAATTATCACTTGTAGAACTTTCTGGAGCTTAGTTCTGACCTCACAAGAAGACGTAATGTGATTAGAAAAATGTTTGCAATAAATCTGTCGTCCCTCGGTGTTACTCTTTTGCGACCTTGCCCTTTGTCTCGCATACTTTCCACTCTGCCGATATCGTAAGTACTTATAACTAAAATAAAAAAAAATATGTCACCTGTGTACATTATATTAATCTGTCACAATGCAGCACTCTTGATGTAAATCTGATTCAATCCTAAAGGGGACAAAAAAATGGTATTGAAAAAAAAAATAAAAGTATAACACAATCATCTCACTAGTAGACATGGTGGATTTTTTTTCTACATTAAGGAGATAAGGGGGCGAGTCTCCGCCACGCTGTTCTTGTTCGTGTTGATAGATTAAATATGTTTTCGTATTATATTTCCTTTCTTGTACATGATAAGGTTTATTCAAGATGTTTTTGTAATTAACAGCAGCGGACACTGACAGGTTGCCTACGTACTATGAAATTTAAGGACGAGCGCTCTGCGCCTAATAGGGAGAGGATAGAGTTAATAAAATTATAAAGCTTTTTTATGTATGTATTGAGATGTATCTAGCAATTGTGAACACTTACTGTTAGGACTTCAATAAAACTTGAACTTGATGGGATGGTGATATAATATCCAAAAAATATAGGGTTTTTTTTACAAAATTTTATGCTTTGGTATTGAATTTGTTTTATTTAAAAACGATATTTAAAAATATTATGCACGTAACCGATGGCGGCAGTCGTTCCTTTTTTGTTTTTTTTCTTTTGTTTTGCTTCTCGGCCAGTTTCATTATATTTTTAGTTAAACTTTAGGCCACTTAGCAATTATCATTCCTAAACTTTTCGTGGTATCAAACAATTTACTATATCTAAAAACTCCATCAAAAAGTATAATAGCGGAACGTTAATGTGTCCGGAAATCTCGAATTCCAACACATATTTAAAAATAAAATTGATGACTATGCTCAAATTTGCGTTTTTCTTCTTTTCCTTTTTTACATATTTTCTTTAGCGTGCAATTTCTTCTCGGCCAGTTTAATTATATTTTTAATTAAACTTTAGGCTACTTGGCAATTATCATTCCTAAACTGTTCGCGGTATCAAACTATTTGCTGTATCTAAAAACTGCATCAAAGAGTATAATAGCGGAACGTTAAATGTGTCCGGAAATCCCGAATTCCAACACATATTTAAAAATAGAATTAATGACTGTGCTCAAATTAGCGCGTCGATTAGCCGGGTGGCTATTTAACAACATCTGTTTCTTGTCTATGTTTTTAATAATTAAAGAAAATAAAATAAATTAAAATTGTCATGAGAACTAAATTAATGAATAAATATATTAGTTTTTAAACAAATACTGGAAACGGGGAAAAAATTTGAATAGTCAAAATACAATAAGAAAAACAAGCAAATAAATAAAGAAGACAATTTCTTTTTGTATTGAGTATGGGCCCACCACCGTAACCAGGCGTAACTTAATGAAACACATGTCGATTTATTCCTTATAACCAATAGATTACAATAGTAATATTAGTTTTACCGTATCTAAGGGGAATACTGAGAAATTAACAATTAAAATATGAATATCACAAAAACCTAAAAACAAACTAAAAGCGATTGTCTAGTAGTTTTCACCGGTATTATAAGTTAAAATAGTGCTCTGGTCAATAATTAATACTCGTGGTATAAAAGAAAGTTGTAGGTACATTCAGCATTTATAGGTACTTTAAGGTTGATGGAAAAAATTTTTGTAGTTCGTTCTTCTTTATACGCATTTTTTTTCATATTACATTAGCCAATTCACGAATATCAAAAGAACTTTTTTTTTTCAGATTTTATAATTCCGGTTACATTTTCATAAAATCTTTAGGCCGTTTACTATAATAAATTGGTATCTTTTTTATGTGTAATAAAATTAAGTTACGTTAAAGTTTCTAGTGGGCCCAAAAACGATTGTCTGCTTTATAAATTAATTTTTTAATAAGCTTTATTTTCTCTCTTTTCTTCTTTTACTAGGTGGTAGGACTTCTTTTTTTTCTAAGAGTCTGTCTGGGTAGATACCACCTTCTTACATATTTCTGCCGCCAAATAGCAGTGCTTGCAATGCTGTGGTCCGGTCTGAAGGTTATAGAGAGCCAATATAATTACAGGCTGTGAGGCATTCCTTATTGTTCCTCAGAGGTGACAACACATCTGTAACATTTTTTGTTTGAAATTGGTTACAGTTGCCCGTGGGCTTTACGTTCGTTTTTCATACTCGAGCGTGTGTTTTGACGCACACTAATTTTTGGCCGAGTTAAAAAAGGAGGCGGCTTAAAATTCGATTGTATGTTTTTTTGTGTGTATATTAATATGTCAATTGGGAACCGATTTTAATGATTATTTTGTGACAAAATAGTGCATGTAGTTTTTAATGTAATTTAGATGGCTGAAGACTATTAAGAAGTTTTTTATTTTCTTAGTTCATTCAAAAGAGTAAAAAAAACTTTAAATAAAAAATAAAAATAAAGGGATAAAAAAGAATAAAATAATCTCACACTAAAGTCGGGGCTTCAATTCTTACACTTTATATTAACACCGACTTCAGAATGTGAAATTATTTTATTCTATTTTGTTCTTTGAAATCGGGTTTACCATTAATTAAAAGTTAATTTAGTTTCTACACTTAAGGTTTTTAATTATTTTTAAATTCATTAATTAACTCATTCAATACAGCTTAATAAAAGTCCACTGCTGAACATAGGCCTCCCAATAAGATGCCTCATATTTGCCATAGTTGCTACGCTTGGCAGGCAAATTAGCAACCGCAGATTTTATTATTTTTGAATTGTTATCCGGATCATGCTGCTGCTGCTGTTCCATTTCCCTCTGTCATTTCTCACGACATCCATAAATAGTAGTGGATTCTCTTGCATCGCCACTACGCGGTGATAATGATATTACTAATAAGTAGTCAATGTTATCGTCTCTAAATTTCAGAGTACTAATCGAACAATGGATCCGTGCGAAATACGAGAGGGAGGAGTTTTGCCACCCCGAGCGCCAGAGCTATCTGTCTGGTTCCATGGAAGGTTTCCTGATGAAGAGAGGGAAAGAAGACAGCCGCTATCAGCGGAGGAAGTTCGTTTTAAATGAAAACGAGGACACGTTGAAGTAAGTTAATTTCTATTATAAAGAGTATTTATAGCGAACACGATTTCTCATAAAATTGTTGGACTCTTTATTAATTTGCTTGGAACCATAAAATAATTACTCAGCCTGTTTTAAAGTTTTAGACAAAAAATATATGTAGACTTTTTTATATAAAAGCAAGCAACACAATCCATCAGATAGTAAGTGGATGATGTGACCCATAGGCACCACAACGATCCTCAGTTAAGAATCAAAATGCAGATGTATTGTCAGATTGTCACCCCTGAGGACAAAGATAGAATGTCTCAGCCAGTACCAGTAGCCAACATACATTTCGTATGATGACTACTGGTACTATATACATACGAAACACACCAGCATTTGTTTTGCTGTTTTACGGTAGTATTCTGTGAGAGCGTGGTCATGCCGCGATCGAACCATTCACGCTGCATCATATTATAGCGGCAACGTAGCTCTACCATGTAAATAACTTCTACATACGTCTCCACATTTTACTTTATGGTTCTTATATTTTTAAAGGAAAACAAGAATTTCATTAAAAAAAAGTAATAAGTGAATAAATGTAAAGGCAATAAAATAAATTTAGTGGGTGGTAGGACTTCTTTACTATACTTGCCGCCAATGTTGTGCTTCAGTCTGAAGGGTATACACAGCCAGTTTAATTAAAGACTGAGGCATTACATCTTAGTCTTCAGAGGTGACAACGCATATGTATGTAAGCTTCTTTGTTTGAAATTAGTTGCAAGCAGGGCTGCAGTAACCACTTACCATCCGTTGGAATGTAAGTTCATTTGTCACTTCTATTATTATTTTTAAAAAAATCAAACGCTCTAGGAGTAGTTGATAGTAAAGTCGCAAATTATCTTTCAATATAACTACGCAATCTCTCAAGCATAAGCTTTTTTTTACTATATGTGACATCTACGCTTACTTAGTAAGTAGAATCATATTTTTTTAAATGTGAGGTAACAAAAGGTTTTAAACAATATTTTGTGACAGATTGCACATGAAATTATAAAATTCCCGATTGCAAGTGGCCACTTATCTATCTTAAAGTATGTGTGATCTTTTTCTTCTTGAGTTGGCTGTAGGACTCCAAGTGTAGGCATAATTAAAATGCCAAAACGGTATCTGTAAAGTTATTGGATTGCTCTCAATAGGGAATAACCGTAATACCTCAAAATGACATAATTTCGTAACGTAAGAAACGAAAATTGCAAATCCAGTTAATGACAGTTATTCATTCCACAGTTTAAGGGTTATTACACTACAACATTTTAATTTCTTCGACTAATATAAGTGTATTACCTACGGGCATAGTGTACCACTTATGAGCAGTTTTATTTAATCATATTTGAATGACCAACGAGCTAACAGTCCGTCTTTTGGTTGATACCTAACTACTGCCTGCAGCTCGCACTGAGGTCTATACCATGAAATATCTCACAGCCGGTAATTCCGTAATATTACTCACTCCTTAACCTTAACACAGCTGGGTGTATTTCTGCTCCGCGCCAATGACGTAAGAGGTGGTACCAATCTAAACGGATCCCCAACTAGAAAAGTAGACCTACCATCTATTGTAGTATACGTTACCCGTTAATCTCTTTAGTTAACTATTCGTTTTTACGCAGACTCCTTAGCATAATAACTTTGTTTCCCTTCCGCAAATGCCTGAATATTTATAGACTATTACTATTAGAGACTGTCATAGGCTGGTTGGCAAACGCCGTTGTAATTATTTTGTAATTATAATTGCACGGAACATGTATTTGTATGGCCTACGAATAATTGTTTCGGGTCTGGATGTTTGTCCTTGTATTTTTATATTTGTAAACTGCCTCCACTGTACAAGAGAAAATCCTAGTGTGGGGGTAACGTTTTTCAAATAAAAAGGAAAAAAAAAGAATAAAAAGAAGAACTATAACTATAATCATTACCAAAAGGCTGCTGTCCATCTCCTGGTTTGTTTTCCTCTGTCACCTCTTACGACACCCAAGCAACGATATAGGGCTGTATATATTCTTACACCGCCACTACATGGTTCCAAGTAGACATGGAAGGAGTAGTCATTCGCCGAGTACTCGGCCTTGATTGGGCCGAGTACTCGGCCGAATACTCGGCTTTTTAAAAAAAACGCGGTAGTGGGCGGCGCG
Organism: Parnassius orleans; assembly: GCA_029286625.1. NCBI lineage: Eukaryota > Metazoa > Arthropoda > Insecta > Lepidoptera > Papilionidae > Parnassius > Parnassius orleans. Next base: position 1,878,275 of record JAGSMP010000017.1, on the reverse strand, counting down.
CAGTTTTTTCCCTTACACAGAGTTAGGGATGAAACGATACGAGTAAATACAAGTACTTACTCGATACTTTTCTTTCGATACCAAGTACTTCTGGTATCGATACTTTAAAACTCAGTACCAAGTAGTATCGAAAGAAAAGTACTTGTATAGGTACTCGATCAGTCACACACCCACGGACACTGTTGAAGAGTGATTACTGATTTCTTTTCAAATAACTCATGTTCGAGAGATTGTTTTCGTTATCTGGCGCGAAAATGACTGCTTATAGAAATCGTTTTATCGGAAAACATCTAGTAAAATTAGATGTTTTCCGATAAGATTTTAATATTAGTAATAATAATTTCTATTCTTTTTACGATTAGATATTTAGATAATGAACTATGGCAAATATTGACTTTATTTGGCAATGTCTGGGGGAGGCCAATGTTCAGCATTGGACTTTTAATGGGCTGTAATGACTGAATGAATGTCTCTATTGTAATCTAGCCCCTATAAATATAAATTTATCGTATTTTATTTTTAGATGCTTCTATAAATATGTCATCGAGAGAATGTTTAAACAACAAAGATAACACTGCAATGATTATTATTATAGTCTATACAAAGTTTGTTATAGATTTAGTTATTAGATGATAGTGTAAAGAAAGATGCGTGTGACTGCAACTAAGTTTGTTTATTTTTTAATTTATTCTTTGTTTTTAGCCATGTCAATCTTTACAAGAGAAATATAAAATAATTATGCTAAAATATCTATACTAGTCTTACTTTTATCAAAGCTCACTTTGAGAAAACAAACAACTAATTAAACTCATATTTAAATGCAAAGACAACACATTATGCATGGAATCATTACATCGAGAGAAAAAAGAAAACAAATCGCATGTTTCAAACTCATTATCATTAATTGCAATTTCATTTTGATCCATTCATTACGTTTTTCTAAAACTAATCTTACTTGTCTCATTATATAAGGGTTCAAAAAAAATTGAAAATGTTTATCGAACGCGCTAAACACGTATAAATTTATTAAAATATTTTTTAAACATACTTTTTATTTCTTTTTATAAAAACATTCACCAAAAATCCGCGAATGTTACATGTTACGTTCGAAACTACAAATAACTATTAATTAATAAAAATAAATAAATATAGTTTTTACGCAAGGTAACAACAGCGTGACGTATATCTATGAAAACTTCCACACCTTCCTACTGAATTACTACGTCAAGAAAATACGCATACAAATATTGACTAACTACGTAATTTCAAATTAAACGAATTGTTTGCGGCTATGGAGCTACGTTTTCGGCGTCGCGTCGTTGCGTTAGTGCGCGCTTATCTTAATTCTTTTAGTAAACATTCCTGCTACGGTAAGCAAATTATTGCGAAATTCTTACGTTTTACCCGTGGTATTATGAAATAGCGCCGTAGTATAGTAAAATTATTTGGATTCCATTGAACAGCTAATAAATTTTATGAAGCACGATGTAATACCTCTTTATCTTTTCTATATATTAGATACTTTAATTTTTAGTTTTATAGTATCACTTACTACGTATTGAATTGAATGTCACTTGCAATGTTTTAAATTTAAAAACATGTTATTGAAATAATGTATTTACGGAAACGCGTTGAAAGTATAAACAATTTATCCAACTTCATATTATAGTTACAGTTACACCTTTAATTAAAAACGTTTGTATAATATGTAGATATCATTCGTTATATATGACGCAAAGCACAGAAATAAGAAAAATATCAATTTCTGTACCGATGTATGAAAAGAATTGGGGACAAAACTTTATCAAAATTACGTTTAAAATAATATAAAACATAACTGCTATTTAGTTTAGCTTAAATATATCCGGCCTGGTCCTTAGGTGTCATCACCCTTCTGACGACTGTGGCCGTGCCACGGGTTGTATCGGTCGATTTTTCGATCGGCTCCGTCTCAAAAACTTTGGTCGTTGGAGGTAAGAATGTGAGAACAATTGAAAATACGGTTGTCAAAATTTTGCCCAAATGTTAGTTTAAACAAAATGAGCCTACCACAAGTCGCATTAACTCAGTCAAAGTTAACTTAATTTTTATTTGGTTCTGTACGAAATATTCGTTTCCATTTTACTCATAATCGCATTGTAACGTTGTAGCGCCTAAGTCAAATGTGGATATATCATCTGATTAACTGTTGTTTGATACAAAATAATTTTGGCATAATATGCTATCACATCATCAGTATGTTAACGTAAAATCACATATCACAATAACAGCGTCAATATCATCCGTGTTACTGATATCACACTCATTTGTTTGTGCAATAATGAATGGTTATACTTGCTAAATATATTTTATGTGCTTACTTTTTATATTACTTTCGCCTCAGGTACCACGTGAAGGAGAACAAAGAACCTAAAGGCGTGCTCAGACTATCGGAGTTGAACGTCGCGTTTGCTCCGGCCAAAATAGGGCACATGAACTCAATGCAGCTGACCTTCATGAAGGATGGCTCAACGCGTCACATCTACGTATATCATGAAGATCCGGAAGTCATTAACTGCTGGTGAATATTATTTTATATGTAGTTAATATTTTTAAGTTTACTTTCCTGTTAGGTTGGCTATTCAAACTAAATTTATGTGTAATATTTTATTATAAGGTTAAGTTAAACCTAAAGAAAGGGTTCTCATATTTCGTTTAGGACTTATTTTCTAGAATAAGGGTGACAAACGAGCAGACTGTCGATCACTTACAATTGAAAGTGGATACATAGACAACTACATCTATCCTCGATTAAGAATCAAAATGTAGATGCGTTGTCAAAGCCAAAGCAGCCTGAGGACTAAGATAGAATGCCTCGTTACCAGTAAAAAGGATCTTTGAAGCAATTCGTGTTGGCGGATTACACATGTTCCCGCAATATTTTTTATTTATGAAATTAGCACGTTTCCTCATGATGTTTTTCTTCACCGTCGAGCACGTGTCGGTGACCACTTGTTCCTTGTGAGATCAAACCCGCGACCCCACAGCGTTGCCATCAAACGCTAAGCCAGTGCTTTACCAGGCCGAAAATTGATTATTATGATCGTAAACAATAATAGGGTATTGACTTTTTAATAATTCTGAAAAAAATTACTTGAAGACAATTAAGTTGGTAAAATTTTATAGGTACATGGCGATCCGTTGCGCCAAACTACATTTACTCCAAGTGGCGTTCCCCTCGACTCCTCAATCAGACCTCATCCTCCGTCTCCCGAAAGACTTCGCACGGGAAGGCTGGCTGTGGAAAACAGGTCCGAGGTCCTCAGACGCACACCGTCGACGCTGGTTCACGTTGGATAACAGAAAACTGATGTACCACGATGAACCACTCGACGCTTATCCCAAAGGAGAGGTATTTATCGGTGAGTGCACATTATTTCGTCAAGACGCCCGTAATATATCAAATTTACAAAGACTGTATAAAAAGGGTTATTTATTATATATTATAATTGAATACATGGTTGATAATAAACCCTGGAAATGAGGTGATCGCTTCCAAGCTCTTTCTTAAATAAGTTTTGTAAGTAGTTTGTAAAACCTGTGTTTTTATTGTATAATTTTTCTCGCTTGGTTTCTTGCTGGTTCTTCCCAGGAGAAAGGTTTTTTCAGAACCAATGGTAAAAGCAAAAACTGACTTTCAATAAGAATTACTTGTAATCGATATTGAATATAAAATTATTCTATTCTATTCTATAAAATGAATAAACTTTCTAGGTGAGCTGATGTCAGGAAGCCTGGCTGCGTTTTCTTTAAAATCTGGGCAAAAATGTTCCAGTTCTTGTAATACCAGCGATTTTAACTTGAGTAGTTCCTTAAGGTGACGTTACGTTAAACACAATAAATGAAAACTCGGTCAGAACTAGTTCGATAAAGTATTTCGAAATTGTTAATTTTGTTATGTCAAAATTAAAGGTAAATTTTCAACCAAAATAAATATTATATTATGTAGTAAACAAATTAAACACGCTTTATAGTATTAGTATTACCTTTAAGAGCGGTATCGTCGCGGTAGTTCGTTCTTTCGTTGTGAGGCGCCACTGCACCGATATTATTCATACGATATTATTTATTTTGAAGGCACAGTTTATTGACCCCTATCGATCTTCACCACGTGACAAGTGATGTATATACATCATGTGCAAAAGTTACTAAAACAAAATAAATTTCCTGTGGCCAAACTACTTGAATGAATTTGACAGATTTTTTGTGGTTACTGGTAACATTTATTGTGTTTAACGTAGCGCCACCCAGTATAATATTGTTAATCAGCTTATAGACTGCTTACTGCTGTATATTGCCTGTCCATCAGTCCGCCATCGCTGCCGCTGATCAGTTTACTTTACATGTGACATGTAACAACATGGTGAAACTAGTATCTTTCGCAGACCATAAGATATGGATTAATAATTCTCTTACATCGTCAACATACGGCCGTTTGAAAAAAAATCACAAATGTTGGCGTGTAGTGGCGGCGAAATAAAATCCATTGCCGTATTTATCGTGAGTTTCGTAAGAGATGACAATGGGAAATGCTAGAAATTCATATGATGGCATTCAGTAGATGACGATTAATAGGTAAATTAATTTTGCAAATCTCAGAGTAATATGTATGTAATTATACTCTCAAACCAAAAAAAAACAGAACTAACATTTTCAGTTTCTTCCGATATCATGTACCTAGATATAAAATGGCAATCTGAAGCAACGCGATGGAAAGAAACAGCGATATGTTTTTCTCTATTTATTTTTATACACCCAACCCACACATAGACAAAATTATGATTGTGTGCAAGCTTCTCGGATTTCATACAAAGTCAGATCAACCTGGACATTGTATACGGAGAGTTGAAAGTGAAATACAAAGTGCTTCATACAACACAAACTTAAAAATTTAATTATTTATGGTCTAATTTCCAACACTAGTTTATACCTTATGATGTATAATTAATCGATTAGAATCATTATTTCTAGGCCACGAATCGAACGGCTACTGCATCAAAGTATCGAACACGGGTAACGGTTGTAAGGATGCGCGGTTTCCTTTCCACGTGGTGACTCCAGAGCGAACGTACTGCCTCGCTGCTACTACTCACGAAGACCGAGCCGGCTGGCTCGCCGTCATACAGCAGACTATCAAGCGTCCGCTCACGCCACAGGACTCCACCAGTGAGTGACTTTCCTCTTTTTACAAGATGGGGACAAAAACACAAGTTACACAACTATACCTAAAAACCAATAATTTTTATTTTTACAAATTCGAACCAAAGGGTCACGGCATGCCAAGTGTTAATAGTTACTTACTCTGACTACTAAATTATTAAGCCACGAGCATTATAATAGGCTTATGGTCTTATCAAAAAAATCATACAACATAAGACATAACCTAAAAAGGTTCAATTCTAAATATCTTTTTTTTGACGTCTTCTCAGGACAAAATTCTGTTATTCAGGGACTGACGCTTAAATATTTTTGATATATAGACTCTACCATTCCTTCTCAACTAATTTTATGTATGAAAGTCTGCCATTGTTCTTTATTAATAATTCGAACACAACACCATCTATCGGGTCCAGATTTTGTGATATGATTTGCATTAAGGGCCAAAGCACACACGAATTTTTAGCATCGGCGATCGGCGATTTAGTTGCTCTTCGGAAGCTCGTTGCCGCGTCCGAAAGCTACGCACACATGCAAACTCAAGCGGCGATCAAGTCACTTCCTGGAACCTCGATGCAGCTACTAAACGCTACACTCCGCACATATTCAGATGCCAGTAGTAGCAATTTAGTGAAACTTTAGCATCTGCGGAATACGGCTCAGAGTTGCACTGGATTTTAATGAAACTATATCATTACCATGGATTCTGAAGCATGAATCTGCACTGCTTCTCGTTTCAATTTTCAAAAAAAAAATTGGAGTGAAATACACCACGTTTCAAAAACTTTTGTCATACTCCACATGCAGCAGGTCAACCGAACGCGATGCAGCATCGAAACAATCACCAAAACGCGCGATTTCACTAGTACGACGCAAACATACTACGAACGCAGTAGTCGTTAAAACGTGATACAGCATCGATGCAGCTGCAAAATCGCTTAAAGTATCGTATTATTTGTGCCCTATACCAACACACGTTGTGAATATAAGTTATTTTGGTCCATTAATGTATTGTTGACAAAACAAATATATTGTGTGAATACGACCTATAAAGATAATATTATATTATTATATATTTAAAGATTACTTTTTTTTCAGTTGAAGCAACCCTCGTCCGTAAAAGAACATCATCTAACTCCATCAGCATATTTTCTGGGAGGTAGTTCCAACAATAAGGTGAGCCAACTTATTTGTCTGCAACGTCGCTCCTATCCACAATATCAATATTTTCGACTGCAAAATAGATAAAATTAATATCGACGAGAAACTTATTTGAATTTTAAGTGTTATTATTATTATTCTATTTTTAGAATCCTTTTGTAGATAATTAATTTTAATTATTATTTTTTCGAAAATAATCGTCGATGTAACGATTATTTTATTTTGTTGATTGTGTCGCAAGACAATTTTATAAGGTACGTTAGAGTAATATGGTCACTTTAAGCTTTGCCACCCTATAAAACCAAAAGAAGGAGGAAGACAGAGACAAAAAGTCGTATACTATAACTAATATATTAAGAAAAAAGTAGCAAACAAGTTTTGGCAAAAATTAGGAACACTTCGAAAAATTAACTTAAAAAAAATTAACAACACTACACTATACTAAAATCGACTAAAATTATTTACTATAATGTCAACTATCAAAATGGCATCGATAAAGCAGGGCCCTTTTGAACCTTTATTATTTGATTGACTGATGAAGAGCTATCGTGTCACAGAGCTATCCATGCAAACAAGGCTGTAGATTTTGAGTTATAAGAAAGTGACCATATTAACCGGATGACCATATTACCCTCACGTACTATATTATTTGTTTTAGAAAAAATAATTTTAATGTAAATTATTTAAGAATATTTTCTTTAACTTATACAATATAATTTTATAGTGAAGGGACTGAATCTATGATTTATACTGTAAAATATTTTAATAATTTAATTTTTGTATGCTATTTGCAAATATTTTATTACCATTTGCTTAATTACCTTATTATAGTACAAACATGTATTCAGCCTGTACGCACAAATATCAACGTAACGTAAAATAAAAAATAAACACTGGATAAATCATCGCAATGCCATCAGACGTGGATAATATAATACCTTTCTTATTTTAAAATATATTTTTATTAAAATAACCAATTATAATTTTATTAAAAAATTTAAGTAGAAACATATTCATGTAAACGTAATAATATCAAACTCATGGAATGCTATATATATGCATAAACTAGTTTTCTCACGATGTTTTTACACAGTGCTTGTGCTATATCAGCGTCTAAAATTTTATGTGTATTTGACAAACGTTTTTCGACAATTTTAAACCCCTGAGCTACCCAGACTCCCCAAATTAATTATTGTTGCCAAAAATAGTTTTCTTCTTAATATTTTAATGTTTGAGACTAGTCATTATTCCATTCAATGTAGAGTCGTCATTCCATTTAAGATGGTAGAGTTCTTTGATCGTTCTACACAGCGTACTCTGCATTATTGAGAATTGAGACTGGGCAGCCTTTATCATTTAATGAATAATGATTTCTTATATTTCTAATTATTATTCTAACCAGTGTTTAAGAGAAATTTTGAGGCATTTTCTAAAAGCACTAAACTGGCAATTTAGATTTATAAATTATTACTGCGTTTAATTAGTTCATTGGCTCTTATATTGATGCACAACAAGCGATAACATTCAGCTTAGTAATTTTGTATAATTTTCTAACATAAATAAATTGCGATGATTTTTCCTTTGATTGGTATTATAGATAAAAATAGCCATAAGCATAATTAGTTTATAATATTTATGTATAGTATAACACCATAACAATGTTACACATAAATTATAGTAATATTAATCATTACATACGCTCTCTCACTCATATTAAAAAGACATTCTACAGGGAATTCGCATATTTTAATAAAATTTTGATGATTGGGTTGTAAATAAATTTAAAAAATGTTTTGTAGCACTTTTAATAATAGGTATTTAAATAGATAATACAAAAGAAACGTAAAAGAAGTCCACATTACTCGCATTGAACCAATGCAACAATTTTTTATATGCGTTTTTACGCAATAGTCGAGGTATCGTATCAGCGTTCTGGAATATTCTGGGAGTAGCATGTCAGTGACTTAGGTTTACATATTAGTATTATATTAGTAACAGGTAACAGCGTAGAGAACATATTATAGCCTTAACTTATCGCAAAATTGACGTTATATTTATTAAATTTACACATTAGGGTTCATACATTTATACAGTAGTGTTTTCAATTTATATAATATTGTAACGTATATTGTAGCATTTCATACAGGCAGAACTTTTAAAGTCAACATAAAATATTAAAGGAATAAATAGAATTGAAAAATTTTCGTATTCCTGTAGATACAATTTTTTTTAAATAACTATGTGTGCAAGCAAATAAATCAAATGACTAACGCAATAATGTAGCTCATTTCATAAAACAATTACATATTGTAGAGACTTTGAAATGAAGGAGATAGCAAATAAAGTTTAAAGTGTGAAATTTATACGGTGAAAAAAAATTCTGACGTATGATTTCATAGAAACCAGGAAGTTCTGATTGTTTTAATTTAAATTGTGGCCAGAGTACTACATTTTACTAAATCAAAAGTTAAAATCTTACGCGAGTTAATGTAACAAATTAAAAAGATCAAATTGTTAAGTCTTCTTTTATTTTATAGTATTATTGTTATTAATGTTCAAGCTCTGATCACTGTTAACTCGCGTAATAAAATTCCTAATAAGCATCTGTCCTTAGATCATACAATGATCTAAGCCCTGTCATTTGATGCGAGAACTATACTCCTAAAGAATTTTTTTTACTTTTTGTGCCCACTGTGTACATCAATGCATTTTTAATCAATAAATTGTAGCAAAAATTGCGAAATAAAAATTTCACAGCAAAGACATGACATTTTTATACGTTACGATATAGGTAAAACGTTAAGATATCTGACTAAACAGATAAAAAAGAAAAGGAAATTCTTAGTAAATTATTTTTAATTCATCATTGTTGTCCATATAATGGACATTTGTGTAGCTGCCAAAATATGTTTGGGTGGTGTTTGACGTAGAAATGTTATTGGATATAAATTATAAACCCTGATTCATGCGCACTGTTAAATATCGTCTAGAAAATGACTAATATCTAGAAACACAACAACAGTTTAACAATTTTGTTCTTTTTTATCATAAAAGGTCTTCAAAATATGTGAGGTATTTTGTAAACAGACATCTAATATTTTTTATCTAGGTATTGCATTATTTTATTTTAATTACACAAAAACTTACGGTCTACTGTATAAAAGATACAAAAATTCTGAAGCTCAAGATTAGGGTGACCCAGTTTATGATAAGTCTCACATGACATTTTATTAACTCTGGGTTTTAGTTCTGGTTGTCATGTGAAGTTCACAGTTGCACATATTAACCATTTCACTGTCCCATGAGTCATATATGAACATTTCAATTGTTTAACTATTGTGTCTATTTCTCGGACAGGGAAGTTGTTAAATTTAACAATAAGCATAAAACATTAAAGATAATTTTTCCCGATTTTCACTTATTATTCATCTACGTAACGAAAAGAAGAATTTAAATTGATAATACAAAAGAATTAAATTTATTTTATTATTTTAAAAAAAAAAATTCAGAATTAAAATAATTAAGACAATACAAAAATTTCCTGCGTTGTAAGAAATGAATGTACGTTTAAAAACTCACTACCCCATATCATCCCGTGGGTGACAAAAAAGGCGACAGAGGGAAGCAGGAGATGGACAACAACATCTGCTTGATATTAATATAAAATAAGAAATATAAACTCGACCAATCTATGAAGGCTATATGTTCGGCAGAAGACTTTGACAGTTTTAATAATGTTGATGATGATGATGATGAAAGAGATACTGAAAGTAAGTGCCGTACTTTAATTTTAAATATTCTTATATAATCGCGACAAAATAACAACTCACCAAATCAACGGTCACCTCCTCTGCTTTCCGTGATTAGTATTAATTAACTTAAATATTCAGTTTAAAGTAGTAAGTACGTATATTTTGTTAAAAATAACCTATTATTTACAGATTTTTAAAATATAAATAAATATATATAAAATGTAAGTTACATAACTGTCATCATTTTTTACGAAAATATACAGCTGCAATTTGTAAATGATGCTTAAAATCAAATAACTATTAATTTAATACGCTACGCCTGTCGAAATGATCTTAGTCGTTATATCACGATTTTAATAAACAATAACAATAAGTCAATACGTTGTATGCTCAAATTTTATTAGGACAACTCGATACGGTAAAAATAGACGAGCAAACATTTATAATTAATAATTATAAATAAACAAAATAATTCTAGATTTTGTCAAAATTAATAAAGGTGCATTGAAGTACGTCAAAAGAGCTATTTTTAGGCGTTACATTTAAGTTACTCAGAAAAAAACCACTCACTCAAATCGTTCTTTTATTTGAAACTTTTTTAATGTTGCCAAAGTTTAAATTTTTTATCAAAATTGATTTTGTGTAAAATAAGCATTATTATAATTGTATATTTATTACCTTAGTTTTTAGGCAGAATTTCTGTTAGTGCATTTATTTTATTAAATAAATGGTTTTTGTGTCATTCTCATAGTGAACGCTATCACAAAATGTATGTGATTGTATTTAGTAATAAGTAATAACAGTTTAATGATAATTGTGTCTGCATTATTTATTATCAGATGTGTTGATAAAACAAATATAAATCATTTAAAATATGTGAAAAAAGCAAGTGCTTCGTATGTGTGAATTTAATTAAGTAAGTTTGTATCAGAAGCTAGGAGACTACCAAAAATATGGTAGATAATAATATTTTACTATAACGTATACTATATTCGATATTTTAATACAGGATTTGTAGCAGAAAGTTTGAACAAATGACACATTTTTTATTGATACGTGAAATAAGTCAGGCTCCATGCAAAAGCGACTGGACTATGCCGATAGAACATTAGCGATATTAAGTTAAATTATTAACATTCGTAAAGCCAGTCAGTTCAATCAAGCTCTTTGAAATTTGAATACGGATAAAATCGAGCGCCAGAACTAGAGTTATATAGCTATGTTATCTAGTTCTTTGAGTTTATTACAAAAATTTTGATTTTTAAAAATCATGTTAAATGAACATAATGTTGATAATCGACCTTTTAGAAGAATCTCATTTTTATTCGGCGCATTTTTCGGTTATTTCACTCAATGAAAAAGTGTCATGGGGACAGAACGAATATAATTCCTCTGTCCGTGAGTGTAAGCGTAGTGTCAAGAGTGTTTGGATTGCTGATATGAATAAATTAAGTTTTCTTTCATTTCGGATGGACACAGTTTAAGCTATTGTCCAGAACATGTCTAAATAAAGGAAGATATGTAGCATTTTCGTATTTAATAAAAATTATTTTATATCACAATACATTTGATACACCAAACACATAGGATAGAAACATTTTAGTGAAATGAAAAGCAGTTAAGCGGATATTTACAATTCAAAAACAAATAATGTCTCCTAGAAATGTACAAGTTATTCTTTGTATTAATTTTATATAAATTACAAAGTTTGACTCAATAAGCTACTGCCACTATACCAACATTAGTAAGCCAACAGCAATGTATGTTATATTTCTATTTATATCACCATCGCTTTAGTTATAACTTTAGTATAATTAATTATTTAAAAAATATTACCAAAACGTTGCCTCGCTTAAGTTACATTAATTATTATTTGATGTAAATAATTGAAATGACTTTTCAGTGTGCTGTGGCATAATACATACCCACAATTTAATATTTATATAACGCGTAATAAAGTTTTCACCAGCTGTATGCTTATTTTATTAATATCTACACCCTGATCTTGATTAAGGGAACAAAACAGTTTTTTTAAACAATAAGGATGTTAACATTTACGAGCACATTGTCCACCTGATGGAAAGTGGATGCAATGTGCCATAGACATCTACAATTATCAACGATTAAGAATTAAAATGCAGATGCGTTGTCCCCCTGAGGACTAAGAAGGAACGCCTTGTTACCAGTAAATGGGTCTCCGGTTCTCTACACTATAAGAAACAGCAGCATTATTCTGCTGTTTCACGCTGATATTCTGTGAGAGCGTGATCTGAATCTGGTCGAGCCGACCTATTTGTGCGGCAGCTATAGGTACATCTATAGCTAACAAAGCTACAACGTGGCTACCACGTATATACAGGTTTATTTTGCAATAACCGGCCAAATTTGCAGGGGTTCAAATTAATTAAAAAAAATCTCAAACATTCTGTCCGTGTTATCTTTTAAATTAAAAATGCATGGTAATGCATTATTTTAACTGATTTATCTGCGCACATTCATAAGGTTCGATCAGTAGGCAAAAACGTTGTTGCCCATAAATCACATTCCATTTGGGATAATTTCAAATAAAAGTAAAAGCCTTATTTACTCGTATTTTCAAAAACTGCAATAATGGTTGGTATATCATTATTTATATATTTGAACTTAAATTTAAAATTTGGCTACTCTTTGAAAAATAACCCTGTATTTATCCCAGTTTGCAAGCTTTTTACATTACCTACGACACTTATGTTTAAGATGCACATATTATATACAGTAGAGTTTTATACTAGCTATTCGCCCCGGCTTTGCACGGGTGATTTCAGGATCTTGACAACAGCGCCACCTAGAAAAGACACATCAAAAAAGTTTATGATCATTATAGCAAAAGCTGATATATTTTTAAAATTTAACTTTACAAGTAAATGTGTTTTCGTTATATCTTTTTTAAATAGAAATAAACTGTTTGAAATTAAAATAAATAAAACTCTTTTTTATTTTTTAATAACAAAAATTGAGTAATTTAATCCTGATGTAATTGTAACAGCAATTTGATGGAAAGAATGTTTAACTAAACTTATAAAATAATTTATTAATAGAAGATTTTTATTTAATACAATATAACGCATGCTGAGGTTCAAGTTATCCAGTTGCAGTAATCTGTCCTATTATTGAATAGCAGCTTCCTTGATCTCTGGCACTGTCTGAGGATGTGGCCGACGGTTCCAAACAGCTCGCTTAAGAGCATCCCACGCGTGCTCTATTGGGTTTAAGTCAGGCGAGCCGGCAGGCCAGTCTAACCTTGTGATGTCGTATTCTCGGAGAGCTGCATTGACTAGTTGAGCTCTATGTGCGGTGCGATGTGCTCTTTCAACGCTGGACGACGTCTTCGTTACTACCGCCAAGACTCCTGGTAAGACCTCCCTCACACTGCGGTCAAGACACCTTTAGCCGTCAGAACCTCTGATCAGTCTTGTGATTCTACTTGACTGGCAGTGAGAGAACCTCATCACCTAACCCCGACATCCTGTCTCTGTTCGTGTGTTACCTTAGGTCTCATGGTGCAGACATCCTGTACTTATCTAATTTATGTATATATATTTATATGGTAGGGCTCGGGTATTAGGGACTGCTAGGTATAGGGAACTTAGTTAGTGTCTGTAGGGTCTAATACTACCATATTCATGTGCAGCCAGGTAGTCGAGCTATCGAAGGAAGGTAGGTTAATATTTAAACAAACAACTACCTGACTGTACATTTTGGTCCATTATCATCGACCATGATTTGACAACTTTTGATATAGCTACTGATACAGCTGCAGCATAGCTCTACCACGTGAAAATTTTGCACGTGGTAGAGCCATGCAACAGCTATATTAGTAGTATACTTGTAGCACGAATGGGTCGGCTCGACCGGGGAAGGACCACGCTCTCACAGAATAACAGCGTAAAATAGCAGCTTCATGCTGCTGTGTTTTGTATGGTGAGTGTAGAAAACCGGAGACCCTTTTTACTGGAAAAGAGGCATTCCATCTTAGTCCTCACGGGTGACAACGCATCCGCATTTTGATTCTTTATTGAGGATAGATGTAGATGTCTATGGGTCACAGCAATCACTTACCATCAGGTGGACTGTGTGCTCGTTTGTCACTCTATCCTATAAAAAAAATTCCATCAATAGCGACTGTTTTGTACCTATCTGCCGTCATGGAGCCTCGACACGGGATCAAAGGCGTTCTAGCTCCAATCATAATTCCACCCCAAAAGGACACCAATTTCCCGCCTTGCTGAACGGTTCCAGTGGCAGTTCTTTGCCTTTCAGAGTCTCCAGGTCTTCTCCAGACACGAACACGTCAGTTATCTGGATGAGTACTGATTCGCGATTCGTCAACGAAGAGACAGTTTTGCCAAATGTTTTCGTCCTCATCTTCTTCATTTTGCTGGAGCCCAGCCCACTGAAATCTCCGTCGCTGACGTTGCCGTAAATTCAGAGGTGCTCACCAAGACCTCCGTGCTCGTAGTCCAGCCTGGTGTAAGCAATTCCAAATGGTCTGAGTGCTAACTTCAAGTTCAGAGGCGGCCCGCACTTCTGCTTTTATTGTAGTGGCGTCAAGTGTTGGGTCACGGGCTGCCAGCAAACTGACATAGCGCTTCTGAGCAGCAGTCAGAACAGTTGGGCGACCACTGCGGGGTTGGTCAGCTAAATTATCCATGCCGTGGTACCTCTGCAACGTGGCCACGACACAGGATTGGGATACAGCAACTCTGCGTACTATGTATTTCTCTCGTGGAATATCCTTCTTCCCTCAAAGTTACAATTCTTGCTCGTAAAACTTCTGATAATCCTCTTGGCATTTTTTCAATCACAACTTTCCTCGAAAAAATATTTTATGTCCGTTAAAATTGACTAAGTCAGATTACTGAATGAGCGTAAGCTTGGATCGAATTACTTTTTATATGGAAAAGCTATTGAATTTGTTTTATTATTTTATATTCTAATTCTATATTATTAAGTAAAGAATTTAAAAAGAAGAAGAAATTATAATATTATGGAAAAACAATTGAATTTGTTTTATTGTTTTATATTCTAATTCTATATAAGTAGTAAAGAGTCTAAAAAGAAGAAGAAATTATAATATAGTCTACCGTAACAAAAAAGATTTCGATTTTTCAAACTGATCGCAATTTGGGATAATTTCAAATATAAGTAGAAGCCTTATTTACTCGTATTTTCAAAAACTGCAATAACGGTACATCATTATTTATATATCTTAGAAATTCAGCAAAAAACCCCACTTCTGATCTCGGAAATTCAGCAGAAGAGCTAACTTCTGATCTCGGAAATACATCAGGATATCGTTAATTGTTAAAAATAGTAAAAGTGTGAGAGCGGATGTTCAACTTGCTCTTCTGCTTACGCAATTAATCGTTATCAGTAATAAGACAGCGTAACGCAATATACATTCAGTATAGAGAAATTATAGTTCGACCACACCGTAACACGTCCCCGCCACAATCACACACCAGTGTAACGTGAGGGACGTAATTACATGATAACACCAAAGTATGCAAACCAACAGCAATACCACATATCTCAGTGTAACGCAGAGCAGCCTCTCGGCAACACCATCTTCCTTGCCTGCACCAGAAGAATTACTACAACGGACAGAACCACGATACTGTCTTAGCACTCGTAGAATGACTTCACTCGTAGAATGGCTTAAGCGGAATCTCTCGCGCACGTTTTTTTGTGTGGGAGGGCACTCAACCGTACAGGGACGGGAGAGTGGTCAGCCAACGCAACCGTACGAGGGCGGCGGCGCCAGCTGAGGGGGACGGGACGGGACTGACGTTCTATTCCAAGAAACTGTGCCGATCGAGGGAGAAGACCCGTACCGGGACGGGTCCTCGGTCGGCGGCGGACCCCGCAAGCGCACGATCGCACGGGGGCGACGGCGCAAGCGGAATAAACAAGCTCGCGCACGGTACCTACAGTGAACTTTATACTGCATAAACTAGTGGGGGGGGTTTCTCAATTTACCCTCAATTTCACCTCAATACCATCGATATGATTCTCCGCTAGAGTGACGCAACCTCTCGCTCACTCGATTCAACCAGTATTTTATAGACGCGCCGACATTTATATTTGAACTTAAGTTTAAAATTTGGCTACTCTTTGAAAAATAACCCTGTATTTATGTAAGTAATAATTATATTGCGGTCCAAGATTCTGTCGCTTATCTTCTATCTTTTACATAAAGTAGTATCCCTATTTCATTGAATGTCCTTGCATAAAATTTTTAACTATACATCTATACAAAATTATAGACAAAATTGAGGTGGTAAAATAACTGCCTTATATTAATCTAAAGGAGGTTATTTGTATACCATTAAGACACGAATAACCATTTTTAAAATGTTTGTCTGACCGGAGATTATCCCGGACGTCTGTCCGGGCTAATCTCCGGAATAGCTGAACTAATTGTAATGAAACTTCATGAAGTGAGTGAGATAGTGAGCAATGCCAGGAGTGATCTAGACTATGATTTATACGGAATACTTGCAGATTTGCTTAGTTAAAAAAAATTGATATAATAATGGTAAATAACGCTACCTTTATAGATCCTACCCAGACGTAGACTGGGCAGGTCGCTAGTAAATAAATATAATACATACAATATTACGTAGCCACAATATAATATTTTGCGGCTGGCGTTAAAAGTAGGTCAATTATTTATTATAAGTTACTTGTAATCGGTTTCAGGTGACTAGGGAAATATCAATTTAATTTCATAACGTTCATCTCACTGATGGGTCCAGGAGGAAGCTCACCGGAGTCATGACTGCTGCGAAACCTAAGCTGAAGCCTAAAAAAATATCGTTTACCTACCTACTTGCGTGAACACAACTGAGAAATCATACACAATTGTCTCTATAATTTAGCTGTGTATTAGTGGCGTAATGAGTCCGCTACCTCATATCATCCTGTGGGTATCGTAAGACGTGACAGTGGGAAATAAAACAGGAAATGAGCAGCAGCATCTTCCTGATAAAAACTCAAATTAATAAGAACCGCTTTTACCAACCCGTCCGCCAAGCAACTGACATGGCAATCATCTACCCTACCCTATGTGGCAATCATTGGGGGAGGCCATGTATAAATGAATACATATGTATAAAATGGGGTTACTAAAATATTGAAAAAATAAAATATTGAACGAGGGCAAAATTTTGAATTTTCGGTTTATGAGATTAATTTTAGGGCGTAAAAAAGGGATTTGGGAAAAAATATGAGATATTCGTTTTATTTGCCGTTTCTTTTCCAGCCAGCGCGGTGAGCAAAGATGACATTCTACGGTCGTTAATACGTGATTAATATTTAATTTTTAAAATTTACAGACGACATAAATGTATTCTTAAAGTAAAATATTCGCCATTTTCTTATATATCAATTTTAATATAAATAGCGTTCAAAATTATTTATTTTTCGCGGAGTATATTTTTTGCATACAAATAATTTCGTGTTTGTTTTGCCAGATTCTCCGGAGTGTCAAAGCGGTTCCACTTTGTTAAGCTATCGAGTTACCTCCACTGTCGGTGACTCAACTTTCACATGTTCTTAGATCGAATTGAAAGTAAATTTGTATAATTAACGCCAAATTTTTGTTATTTTTATATATTAAACGCGTTATAATGCTTTTGTCAGAAAAATTCCCGGGCACACGTACCACAACTCACCAAAATCACATCGTAATCGAATGAATGGTACAGGAACGCATAGACAAATACATACAGACAAATATTATTTTTTGTCAGAGATGTGTGAATGATAGGATGTGTGAATGATAGGAACTCATATTGTACCAACAAAGAAACATTTATTTGTATATATATATATAAAGATAATATAAATATAAAACTAATAAAACAGTTTTTTTTATTTAAAAAGTAACCACTTAAATTACTCCCGTTCTTGCAAATTTTAGTTCTAATAAATAATATTCTTTGAAAAAACTTATATAACTCTCCGTTCACATTCATCCAATAAATTACAATATCACGCTTTGGATGTCCATGACGTTTTTGATTTAGAAAACATATCGTATAAAATCAAACATGCTATATTCTTAACAATATTTGACTCCACAATAATTCACAAGTCCACTGCGAATATAGACCTCCCTCAAGGAATGTCACAAAGCACGGTCTTGAGCCACCTGCATCCATAAACTTCCTGGTAAGAGATGCAGGATCTCTTACTAGGTCGTCACTTCATCTAATGAGGGGGGGCTATACTTCACTTATCGGTAGGAAACTAATCTTTCTTCCCCATCAGTTGTCAATTTTTCGAGCTATATGGCCGGCCCATTGCTACTTCAGCTTACCGCTCCCGACTTATTTATTTATTTTTAATAATCCTTATAATCAATTTTTTGCTTTGCCCGTCCAGTTGCTCCTAGGCGCCTTGCGTCGTCATCGCTATACATATCTGAGTAATTAAAATAATTCACAACTGACAAACGAAAGGTACAAAAATCAAAATGGCTGTAAATATATTGTTTATTTAAATATCCTTTGGAATTACAATGACTGAGTTAAATCTGCCGATCATACATAAGTTATTGTTCATATTTTTTTATTTACACGTTATTCATAAGACTATCGCAAGGGTGTGAGTTTCTCATTTCATAATAATCCTCTTTGTAACCGTAGTTACAATATTGCATAGGGGTACTTGATGTGTCGTTTAATTCTTCATAACCTCTATCTTCATAATCATTTTCGGAGTAATCCTGCCCGTAATTATCGTTGCAATTGATAACGTTTTGAAGATTATCCTGTACTTGCATATTACTGTTCCGGCTATTTATACTAGAAGGATCATTTGCTTGTGAATTGATGCTCCATCTTTGTGAAATAGCACAACTTAAGGCGCCTCCGTGTTGGAAAGCAAACGGCCATGCCTGTAAAAAAAAAATTACACGTCTGCTAAGCAAATATAAGTACAGTTGTTTTATAACATTGGAGTGACAGACTAGGACTAACAGTCAACCTGATGTTATGTGGCGACTGCAGCCAATGAACACACACTTTAAACATAGAAAGCCACAGCTGTGTTATCACCTCAAGTACTTGGTAATACTTCTGATTAGAGGTAGTAATAGGTTGGTCCCTCTTTCTTTAATATAGTCTAGACGGACTTCTAGGCGGAGACACATCTCTATCATCTCTATCTTTTTTTAGAGAAAATAAAATGAACATGAAAGCGAAATTGAAAGCGCACTGGTGTAGACATAGCTTTTCGTTTTCATGTTCATTTTGCGTTTCAACTTTCAGTTTGTCTTGCGTCAAGCGCTGTGCCATAAGACGCATGCAGCTTATAGTCTATTCCCGTGTGCTTGTCGCATGCAACTCGTCTATACCTCACGCGCCTCGGTTAGGTTTGGTTAGAGATGGACGCGGCACTAGTAGCTATCAAGTGCGGCATATTTCGTGTTAAGTGCAGGGAAAAAACGCAAGAAAAGGAGAATCTGGATGAAAGTTTATTTGAAGAAACGGAACAACACAATATTGAAAGATTTAGAGCTAAACAATAACATTATTTTTAAAAATTCCACACGAATGACTAAAGCCACTTTCTACAAGCTTTTGAAAATAGTGGAGCCAAAAATTACAAAACATAACAGATAATGAGTATCTAATGTTTTAATTTTGTCTTCCGCCATTTTGTTTACTAAAATGCAACGAAATGTTGCATGCGAACCCACCGGTGACGGATCAGCGTTCGCTAGAGGCATGCGCTATTGTCGAACTAGTTTTGCATGATGCAATAGCGCATGCGCTAAAACTAGTTGCAATTTGCATGCACTATGGTTGCTCAGGCATGCGTTAGAGGAAATCGCAAGATGAACAGGAAAGCGCACTGGTGTAGACATAGCTAATAAACACCACATCATTAAAATCGGTTACGCTCTTTTCTTCTGAATTCAAATTTCAAATGATGTTCAAAATTTTATGTCGGAGAGTGACCGCTGACTGCTCATATTCCTTATACATATGTGTTGTAATGCAATTAAAAAAGCAATAATTTAATAAAAGAAACATATCTTCGCCTTTGTAATCACTTAGTATCAAATATAATATGTTAAATGAAAATATTTTAAAGAAAAGAGTGAAGAGGGTTTTGTAAAGTTAAGCCTGTGTGCTTTACTATCTTGCTCTACACCATCATTTAGCATTAAATGGGATAGTTATCAAGCAATTAATTATAAGGGGGCCTCCATTAATTACGTGAGATGTTTAGGGAGGGGGGGGGCAGTCTCACCCAATCTCACGTGAGAGAGAAGGATGATCTCGGCTAATATCACGTAATTTTTTTCCGCAAGAAACTATAAAATTTCGAGAATATTGGGTTAAATAAAATAAAATATGGCTAAATTCTACAAAATAATTATTATTGCGGTTATGCGAACTCCACAAATTATATAAAAATGATTAACCAAATTATGTTTTTTTTTTTTGAATAAACCCAACGCAATCAAGCACAGTGACAAGTTGGTGCAATAATTGCAAGAATCATATCTTCCTTTTAGGACAAAGTGAATATTTTAGAGTTATGAACTTTTAAAGTTTTATACCTAGGTTGCCGTAAAATGGCGGCGTTAGAGAATCTATTACCACATTATCAGAGATGTGACTTATTTTACAAGTATTTGAAATATAAGTAAAACATACAAAATACGTATTTTCATCTTATATCTGAAATACTTATTCAATTTTCATTATGTATTTTGTATTTAGAAACATTATTTTGGTATCTTATACCTTAGTATTTTGTAAATAGATTGAGTTGAACAATTTATATTTTCAAAAGTTATCGTGTTTACCCCTCCATGCGGACTTGATAAATCTACACCATAAGCCACTAATAAAACCCCTTTTTTATGTAAAAATAGCAATTAATCGATTTAAAAAAAATTAATAAGTTCAACAATCATTTATCTTTCTGAAAATGTGCATTTTATATCATTTATATGTTCAATATGATTGTTAGATACGATTTCATGCGACAAAACGTTGGAATCTTGATTTTTAGGCGCTAGTAGAACATACCTACGCGCTTTGCGCTTCCTCTATTGGAAGTAGCAAAAGGGTCTACTGGCAGCACTGCTAACTTAGAAAGACTTCAAAATAAAGACATTAGCCTAAACAATAAAAAATATTTTAAAAATATAACACCTGTTTGTCGAGTTCCGACCATGTGAAGCGACTCTTCTCTTTTAAGGGGGATGATAATGACACCTCATCGAAGAAAAATGAGTGATAAAATGTTTGAAGAACAGGTTTTACTTAAGTCTCAATTAAAAACATTTCACATTTACGCGTTCACTGTAGATAATTAATTTAATTAGCCAATAAATCTTAACTTAAGATTAATAATTATATGTTTTTAAAGAGTATATATCTTTTTTACGCTAGACGTAAAATGCCTAGATTGGCGATGCAAGACGTCTGATACTGAAATCGCCAAAACACCTGCCATTCCTTTAGCGGCCAGACTTTTATGTTCGGATGATGAAGAAGAATCTGCTTCTTATATAGGGGATAATTTTAACCCTTTGAAAATATAAAGCGATGAAATGTGAAATTTTTTGTGTAATATTTTTATCATAATATGTACTAGTTAATTCTTTTTTTAAGCGGAAATATGAAAACGGTCACTGTTGCTTTATATAAATTATATAAGTATACTATTTTAAAATTTGAGTCAGGGTAAATTCGTATTTTTGAAGACCTCCCATGTAGCAAAACAAAATATTGCAAAGCTGTTACGTAAACCCTTGACCTCAGTTTTTTCTCTATATTTAAATAAACACTTCATCCGATGTAAATAAACCCTATGTTGAGTTGGGCATATTTGTGCAAGACTTAAAAAAAATAAAAATTAAGGATTCGTTTTTTAATTTGTGTATTCGTTCGTAAGAGATGTGGAGTTCATGCCGGTCATGGAGACCTCCATCCACATCCATTAGATATCAAAATGCAGATATGCGTTGCCATCCCTGAGAGATTCCAGTAAAAAGGATCTCCAGTTCTCTACACTCACCATACAAAACACAGCAGCATTAAGCTATTTTCACTTCGATAGTGGTTCAAGCCTAGGTTCGTACCTCCTTCTTAGGGACCTTTAAAAATCACATCGCCTCCAAGGTACAGAATAAATTTTAATAATAATTGTAATTCACAATACAATCTACTTGCTAAAATAGTGCGCTTAATCTACCATTAAAACAAAGGAATCATGAAAACAATAAACCGGAGCATCTCTTTAACGTCCGGAGATAAATTTTATTTATACATGCAACAGCTGCAAACTTTTGGTCAACGCGCGCTTCGAGCGTAAAATTCTACTGTTTATTGTTATAACCTTTTTGTTTCTATCGTTTTAGCCCGTATTCCAGTTGGAGATATTTGACTTTAGTTTGTTTATCGTATAGAGGAAGAACCGCTTAACCAAAGTATAACTACTTGGACCTTAATATTTTTTCTTAAAAAAAAATTGCGAAAACTAAAAGAACACACACGACGACAACTAAAAAAAAGCTAAAGCATAGATGTTTTTGAAACAAGATGTTGAACACATTTTAATTTCTGAGTGACGAAATGAAAATCGTCAAAATAATTTCTTGTACCAAAAACCCTAATTTATATTTTTATTATCATTGCATTAGTTGTTAAATAATGTGATAATGGTTTGATGATATAGAAGGTAATGATGTAGTGGCGGTGTAAGAATATTTACTATCTCATATCGTCCCGTGGGGTCACGTAAACGGTGACAGAGGGAAACAAACCATGAGATGGACAGCAGCTTCTTATTATTAACAACTAAAAAAAGTGCAGTTGCCAACTCGCTAAGCGTGACAACTATGGCAAATATTACCCCTATGAGGCTATATATGAGGGAGGCCTATGTTCAGCAGTGGACTTTTGACAGGCTGTATCGGATATTGAAGGAGACTTCATGTTACTGAACTATGTACGTCTGGCATATCCTAGGCAATCAGTGAATTATTTTATCGCAAAAACGAAGATTAGATTTGCAATTAAACCAAGTATTTTATAACATTTTTTATAGGATAAGAGTGACAAACTAGCGCACAGTCTACCTGATGGTAAGTAGATGCTGTGGCCCGCAGACATGTAAATCTATCCTCGATTAAGTAGGTATCAAATGCAGGTTGCGTTGTGACCCCTGAGGACTAAAATAGAATTTCTCGTTTCTAGTAAAATGGATCTCCGGTTCTCTACACTCATACGCATACGAAACACAGCAGCATTAAGATGCTATTTCACGCTGGTATTCTGTTAAAGCGTGATACTTCCCCGGTCGAGCCGACCCATTCATGCTGCAACCATAATTTAGCTGCAGCATGGCATCACGTACGAAAATAATAATATGACGTTACTTTTAAAGTAACAAACTAAAAAGTAAAAAGAACTAACGGTCCACCTTATGGTAAGTGATATAAATATAATTAATACATTTGCAATTGAATCTCACAAAGTTTTTATAAAATTACAGTCAGAATGACAAATGACCTAACTGACCATTTGATGCTTGCCTACTTCAAACAAAGAAGGCTACTCGTAAATACTGGCTCTACATACACTAAGAGGATTTCCTACCCTCTGGTAGTTACGTACGTTCGTTCGTACGTTCCTCTGAACTCCTAGGTAATTATTGAATGCTACTACTACTCTAGGTTTCTTATGTTTTATGAGACACGTGAATTTTCTCACAATGGTCATCAGGTCATCCCCATCTTATCTTATTGTGATTGTGTGATGAGTCATTCTTCTTGGAGATTCACTGGTGATCGGAACTAGAGGTCTCTTACCATTACCGCCTACAAAACAGCCTATAAAAGTCCACTGCTGAACATAGGCCTCCCCCATAGTTTGCCTCATAGGGGATTTTGCCACAATTGCTATGCTGGGTGGTCAACCGCAATTTTTAATTATTTTAAGTTGTTATGAGGGATTAACCATGTCAATATAAACAAATAAATATGAAAAAAAGCCATGGTACGATATGGGATAGTGGATATTCTTACACACATTACTCTATGCGGTTAAGAGGTTTCTCGCTACCTACTGAATTTTGCTAACCCATTTGCAAGCGTGATATCTATGAAAAAAATCCCCACCCTCCGAAAGAGGCATTTTATGGGGGAGACCTGTGTTTAGCAGTTGACGGATGATACTATATATAGTAGGAACGATTAACATGCAATATAAATTATGTCCTGACCTGTGCTGTTTTTATTTTAGTGAGTCATAGTTATCGTCCTCAAGGTCTCAGGGTCTCGAACAAAGGGGTGTAAGGTGGTCAACAAAATTATTGGGGACATGGCTCGATGATGATGATCTCGATTACGGGCCCCGTTTGATTGGTCCTGGTCTTGACGCCTTTCGAATTGCTAAATGGACTGTACCCTAAACTTAGAGATGAACACTGAAGATACTTGAAATAAAACACCGATTTAAAAGTGATTACATTTCCTCAGAAAATGCGATAACTTTTTTTACTAATATTTCCATATTATTCTTCTTTTTATTTCCCGAACCGTTTCTTACTTGATTATCGAACTATTGTCGAAGTATTTTAGCCAACATTTTATTTATCGAATCATATCAAAAGTTACTGGTATTGTCTAAAGCCTTGTAGTCACAAGCGTGGCAAAAGAAAACTTAGTTTTTGCCAAATAACTGTTAAAGGTGTTCGTTTTTCAAAATAAATTCATTTTTACACTAATCTCACTATAGATCATGCGTGAGGCCTTCGTGGAACGTGTTTCCTAATCCTTCGACGACAGCAATTCGCCGCTGTGGCGTTTGGCAAATGTGATATACAGCCGGGCTCGTGCCCGCTCTTACGAATTATGGGGATGACAAGTGTGACAGGAGATAAATCGTCAACAATTATGTTAACCGTTCTGTGGGCGGGTCTTCGGTTTTCAGCGTCGTTTTATTTTTCTATTTATGTTAATGATGTCGTGATTGATTACTCATTTTTCTATATCAAGATTAAATTACTAGACCGCAAAATGATTTTTTTTAAATAAAATTGGAGTGAACCAACTTCATATAAAGAAGGCATACTTAATGGAATGCCTATCAGTGTGTTATTATACTGGCCTTCTATAGCTTTCAATCCGGGACACAGCAGTGCACGCACTGTTGTTTAGCAACAGAAATAGGTGAGAGAGTGGTACCTATATATCTATACCCATAAGGACTCCTAGGCAAAACGGAATGATGCTGATTTGAGCGAGTTTGGTGTTACACGCTTTTGCAATAAAAACGGAGGAAGTTTCGAATGTATAGAGAAGACACAAGGATCCACGTAATACGTCTAAAATTATAATAGGTTTGGGTGCAGTTCAGTCTATCATCACTACCAAATCCCCATATTGTGGCTAACCGTAAAATCATTTTTGTTAATACACAGATACACATAGGATATTATAAGATCTTATAATATCGGATTAGAAAAGACGTCTATTAAAATTATATTTAGTGCAACGTATAACATATTTTAAGCCTAACAATTACACAGTAGGGTCCCATGAACTGTATGTTTACGGCATCGTAGCAAAACAGCTGATTGAAGCATTTTGCCATAATACCGTTATATTTAAAAATCAAATGCTTGAAATTTTTGGAATATAGATCTACAATACGTACGAGTACATACAATCTTAAGTATAGGATACAAATACAATATAGGAATATTAGCTCTACATTCGTAAAATTTAAATAAAGGCATGTGCTGTAAAATGTTATTCATAACATTAATTTTATGGTACTAATCGTGTTTAAGGAAGAGTGACAAAGCAAATGTTGCAGAACTTGTTACTATTATCTATTCTGTGGCAGAAGTAAGCGGCAGAGTCGGCAAGGGACGCCCTAGACGGAATTTTATTGACCAAATTAACAATAAATTGAAGATGGGACAAATTAAGAGTACCCTTAACCAACGACCATTTATGCGTATATATATGGATGTAACAGGAGCGAGAGAGATGTATCATGACTGTGCCTAATGGAAGTCCATAGTCTCTGGTCTGCCTAACGCTCTGGGTGACAGGCGTGAGAATTTATGTATATACGAGTACGTTTGAAAAATCTTTGCAGTACTCATGGCAACGATGGTTTGAATTGCTGTTCTTAGTGCCAAAGAGAGTGGATCAATCAAAACACGAACTCATACTCAGAAATGTGCTTATTACAAATAAAAAAAACGACTTAAGAACTCTACAACAAACAAAATGACAAAGAGTAAGTATGCTCACAGCTCTAAAACTATCTAAATAATCTCGCAACTTGTTGCAAAAGTTCAACGTGGTCATGATCTTGTATCTATCATGGAAAGGGTGTTCTACCAAGTCACAAAGCTTAAATATTGTGAAAAGGAGTAAAGACTTCAGCCAAAGTTTATCAAGAGATTACTTGCCTCTCAGTGATAAACTTTTTTCTTACTTTTAAACATGTACCGTGGACTTTCCAATAAGACTCTGCTTCTGGTGACTCAACTTCATAAGAGCTGAAGCCAGTCTTCAGTGTAGATCTGGACCGTTCGATTTATGTGGTCAGTACTAGGGAACATAGCCTGCTCAAAGCGTTACCGCGAAATTGTATCTCAAGAATTTTCAGAGCTAGCAGATAATCCTAAGTTTTATTATTATTTTCATACGTACACACACAGAGGATATTATAAAGATCTTATAATATCGTCCGGACCCGAAAAAATTATTTGTAGGCGAGATTATTATTTTTGAAGATGGTGTTTCACCAAGTGACAACAATTGCAGTTATAAATATTAATTGTAATATATTATGCTTTTCTTTACAAAAGTGTATGCACTCAGGGTGTTACCACACCAATCGATCGATCGTCGATCGATGGCATCGATCGATAGTGGAATAGATTAGCCGACGTCGATCATTTTCTACCACAGTTTTTCTACACAGAGTTTCTACCACACCGATAGTTCGATGGCATCGATCGTTGGTAGAATCTATCTCTGATCTTAAAAAAAGGTCGCATTCAGATCTTTTGCGTTTGCGTCTCTGTAATAATAATACGAGCAAGAGCGTACTGGCGAACAATAACGCGGCCTCTTCTGAATACATTTCGAAAGATACCGATAATGAGCCCACAACCATATCAATTAATTGTCGATCGACGTAGGTCGATGATTGAACAACGTTTTACCGACCAACATCCGTCGATCTTCATCGATTGATGTGATAGCTAAAGCTACCACACCAATTGATCAACATCGATCGACGTCGATCAATAGTATCGATTGACGATCGATCGATCGGTGTGTTAACACCTAATGTGTAATTGAACATAAGGCTATATAACTTGGAATACACAAAACTTTTGATTACATTAATATAGAATTACAAAGTGACATTTTGCATTCTCTACCAGTGAACTAAGAAGAATACTAACTAGGCTCAGCGGGTGCGGCGGAGTGTGTGCAGAACGCGGCTCGTGCAACAGCGCCCGTAGATGTGCGATATACGAGGCCGCAAGTCGCAGCGTGTCCAGCTTTGACAGCTTCGTATCCGCTGGCACCCATGGCAGTGTTGTTTTCAACCTGGATAATGATTACAATTGTATAAAATACTTTAACACTTTCACTGTCCCGTGATCCACATATGGGTCATTGTTATTGCCTTACTATTGTGTCTGCAAATCGAACAGTGAAATTGTTAACATATAAATCCTCCCGAGCAGTGACGGCACAGCGCCATAGACAATCGTTTTAGTCTGGTAACGTGAACTAGAATAAATTGTGCAAGCCTTGCAATAGTATTTTTGTAATAGTGGTGACAGAATTTTTGTCAAGTGTTGAGCCAACTTATAAGTTGGTGAATCGATTTGGCTCACTATGGCACGTCGAGCAAGTATTGCAAGACAACAAGCTTCGGGTCCCGCGCCTACGTCACAGTGACTGAGTGAAGCCGGCCCCAGTCGAGCGTGTGCCTGCTGTACTACCCTATGTCAGAGGAGTCACAGACAAGGTTGGCTACATTTTGAAGCGAGCTTCTATTAAAACATACTTCAAGCCGCCGAAGAAGCTTAGTCAATTTTTACCATCCGTCAAGTGTAATATCCCTCTACAAGATGCAGGAGTGTACAAGCTTGATTGCGAATGTGGTCTCTCTTACATAGGACAAACAAAAAGATCCATTAAAACCCGCGTGAAAGAACATATAGCTGACGTGAAGCACCGACGCTCTGGGAAGTCTGCAGTCTGTGAACATGTTCAAGATCGTCCCCGCCATTACATCAGATTTGATAGACCACAAATCCTCGCAAAAGAACACCGATTCCTACCAAGGATGATACGCGAGGCTATTGAAATTAAAAACATCCTAATTTCAATAGAGAAGATGGATGGGTGCTGCCATCTGCTTGGGATCCTATAATTAACAAAATTAAATCCAAACCCAAGCATACCACTGCAAGACTTCAAGATACTGTAAGCTCATTCTGCGTAGATCGAACCAAAAATTAATATTAAAAAACTGAAGGTAGCCGGGCTAACTGTGACATCGGGACGTCAAACATCTCAGTCCCCCGTGACCATGGGTTGCTGTAAAGCACCCGAAACGTCGGAAATTAAAATAGTAAATTAAACGCGATAAAATCCGTAAAAAATAGTTTTATTCAATGTGTAGTGTTCACGTAAATAAAAGAAATCATTATATAAAAAAAACCTGGAAGTGTATTCTACAGCCTTTAACTGAAAAATCAAATTATATTACTTTGATTGTATACACAATTTAGACGTAATATATTTAGTGCTTAGTATTCGCTCCTTTACAGTATAATGTTAACGAATACTCAGCGGCAAAGAAAACATCGATTAATTGCTAAACAAATCCTCTCAGAAATGAGAGGAAGCCTCTGCCCAGTGGTGGAATGTTTATAGGCTGTAACTTTCCTTACTTATTTTTACTGCCAAATGAAAGACTCTTTTTGTTACGGATAATGGCAAAAGCGCTCTTATCAACAGGCTTCTGAATCTTCATCAGACACTGGTTTTGCGGATGTCAGGCCGCGTACTAAATTTGATGTACCCCGACAGTAATGGTGACAGTAGATATCGGCTTCTATGTAGACACTGTTTAGGGCTGAGTTGCCTAGGTTATCTAAGAGTCGTCTCAGTGGAGTATGCAGACCCCTAACTTGCAAACTTAACTCATGCACCGAATCAGTGAAACGTCCTTCATTTGCTCTAGAGCGGTTTGGCGGATTTTACATGTCACAAACTGTTCTGTTTAGCTCTTCTTTGCGATATTTACCTTCGGCATCATAGTGAACCAGTACTTATTATTTTTCGACCATACCAGACCGAAGTTTGGTCACTGCGGCCAGTCACAACGGAGACTATCCATCTGCGCAGTACAAGATTATCGTGCATGAGTGGGTGCGCAAGCACAGTTGCACTCACTATTCCCTCACTCTCATAGTCTGACGGGACGGCAATCCGACGGCGCTTACGACCATTAGACCAACGAGGCCGTCTTTTGATTGTTCTTCGTAAACATTCGACTAAAAGGGATGGGGCTCTTCCATACAAAGGAAGATTTGCCTTAGTTGCCACGACTGGTAGGCGCATTAGAACTTGCAGTACCAGATCTCTTGCAACTTTAACGCTGCTTTCCGTCGCCGGCCTGCGTATTGCCATCTAGCATAACCATGACGATATACCGCCACTAGTACAAGTACTCGTACTCACGGGCATACTCCTAAATCGCCTCTTACGAAATCTACGCGTGAGAGAGCGAGATGAGGTGAATAACTAAAAGCAAACTAAAACCTGTTAAAAATGTTGTTGGTTGCTAACAATTTTAGATGCATATGTGGAAGTGTTCTTAGACTAAGTTGAGCGTGGCTTTGGCTTGGTTTTGGCATTTACGTGGTAGAGCCATGCTGCAGCTATATTAGTAGTATAGTTGTAGTACGAATGGGTCGGCTCGACCGGGGAAGGACCACGCTCTCACAGAATACCAGCGTAAAATAGCAACTTAACACTGCTGTGTTTCGTATGGTGAGTGTAGAGAACCGGGGACCCTTTTTAATGGAAAAGAGGCATTCCATCTTAGTCCTCACGGGTGACAACGCATCTGCATTTTGATTCTTTATTGAATATAGATGTAGATGTCTATGGGTCACAGCAACCACTTACCATCAGGTGGACTGTGTGCTCGTTTGTCACCCTATCCTATAAAAAAAATGACTTAAATTTTAAGTATCTACCTACAGTCAAGTCCGGCAACTTTACCAATGGAAGTTAACTTTGCCATCAGGGATGTACAGGTACAAAATTACGATTACCACGGACAACGTAACATTTTTCGAGATGTGCAATTTTTTAATTAAAATTTAATAACTAAATGTCAGCATTGTTTTCGATATGGCAACATGAGAGTTAATTTTGGCATTTTATTTTAACGGAATTGTTCATTGAACATTGAACCTCTTTGTTCAGTGCTCTAGAAACTTTTGTTGATTTTGTTTGAAATACTGAATGTTAGTATCTATATATTTTAATAAGGTAATATTAATGCTTAGGAAATGTAATATTTCGTTTTTGACATAGTGGTCTTAATATAATATTTATCTATAAAACTGACTTGTCAAAGATACCATACCAGTGACGCCACGATGTGCCGGTTATTTTCCATGTTTTGCTATAACCAAGGGTTGTCACTTTCAAGTTCAACTTACACTTTTAACCGATTACGGCGATTCAAAGAAATGAATAGACTTTTAAGTCCTTTCAAAAATGGCAAAGTTGCCAGGTTTCACGGTAGGGTTCTGCCTATCATTGTAGCTCTGAGATAATATCATCCAGTGGATACCAACACATTCTCTCAGTTGTGTTGATATCCATTGGAGTCAGCGCTAAAATGAACGTTCATAGTCTGTACTTTTATAGCTGAGTAATAAAATTACATGCATTGAAAATACCCATACCTGCAAAATGCTTTCGAGAGAACTCGCATCCTTGCTCGTTCCCTGGCATTAGCTGCGTTTCTGTGTTGCGGCTCATGTGAACTTCTTCCTGCACAAATAACGGTAACTATACGCAAAATGTCCTCCTCTACTATGAACACATTAAAGATTAATATTATATTCTGTTTCCATCGTGAGTTTCAAATATATGCAATATTTATTGCCATAATCGTAAGTCATTCTTTCAAGTTTATCTTTGACCTCAGGATCTCCTTTAATTCATTTTATATAGTTTATATAATAGTGACGCAAGCAAAAGACATATCTATAAAACACAATTGTAATTTACAAACCACAAACAAACGCCTTTACAAACATTTGTATACATTTAAGACGACAAACTAACACACATTCTACCCTATGTTTTTTACTGGATTTGATGATAACTTATGGATCTGATTCGTGGTCCTTCACTGCTGGCCGTATGAGTCGCTTAGCGAGCTATGGCTCTCCATAGCTCGCTAAGCGACTCACACGGCCATTCTCGGGGTTTCTCTGTGTGATAGACTTAAAAATTAGGATATTTGCAGTAGAACCAGAGTAACCGATATAGCCCAACGAATTAGTAGGCTAAAGTGGCAATGAGCCGGCCATATAGCTCGAAGAACCAATAACCAATGGGGAAAAAAGGTTCTCGAATGGCAACCTCGTATCATAGACGAAGTGTAGAGCGTCCCCCCACTTGATGGAGTGACGACCTGGTAAGACATGCAGGAAGTCGATGGATGCAGGTGGCTCAGGACCGTGCTTTGAGGCTTTCTTTGGGGAAGGCGTATGTTCAGCAGTGGACTTGTGAAGGGCTGTAATGAATAGTAATGATGATGAATTTTATACGTGGTAGAGCCATGCTGCAGCTATATTAGTAGTATAGTTGTTGCACGAATGGGTCGGCTCGACCGGGGAAGGACCACGCTCTCACAGAATACCAACGTAAAATAGTAGCTTAACATTGCTGTGTTTCGTATGGTGAGTGTAGAGAACAGGAGACCCTTTTTACTGGAAAAGAGGCATTCCATCTTAGTCCTCACGGGTGACAACGCAACTGCATTTTGATTCATAATCGAGGAAAAAATGCCGAGAGCCGTGAGGACTATGATGGAATGCCTCTTTTCCAGTCAAAAGGGTCTCCGGTTCTCTACACTCACCATACTCGTACGAAACTAGTGTTGCCCAAAATCGGTCTTGATCTTGCAGTCTTGTTCTTGTTCTTGCAGTTTTGCAAGACCTGCAACTAGCTGCAACATGGCTCTACCACGTATAACATTATTTGAGGTTCACATCACCATCGGTCCATCGGAGCACTTGTTTCATCGTTTCCACCAATAGTTTTCATGTACAGACATTTAATACACAAAATCGCACAACTTTTACATATCAAAATCCACTTTAAGCCATTATTTCAACATGTAAACTAACTAATATAAACTTTTAACGTGGTAGGGCCACGCTGCAGCTATATTATGGTTGTAGCACGAATAGATCGGCTCGACCGGGGTAGGACCTCGCTCTCACAGAATACCAGCGTAAAATAGCAGCTTAATGCTGCTGTGTTTCTTATGGTGAGTGTAGAGAACCGGAGACGCTTTTTACTGGAAATGAGGCATTCCATTTTGGTCCTCAGGGGTGACAACGCATCTGCATTTTGATTCTTAATCGAGGATAAATGTAGATGTCTATGAGCCGCAGCATCTACTTACTATCAGGTGGACTGTGTGATCGTTTGTCACCCATATACTATAAAAAATGCAAATTATAAAAAAACTAACGAACCGCCCCGGCTTCTCCGGATTTCTGGATCTCAACAACAGCTTCTCGTACCGGGTCCAATTGTAAATTTAAACGATCCAGGGACCCACTCAAATAAACACAAAAAATTTCATCACAATCGGTCCAGCCGTTTTCGAGTTTTAACAAGACTAACGGACACCAATTGATTTTTATAAATAGAGATGTACTCGTATTATACAGCAGCAGGAATCCGCCGGCGGTTTAGATCCCGCTAAAACTCCATTTTTACCGCCAAGAACACGATAAAACATGATAAAAGAAAAGATAACAATCTTAGTGGTGCCGGTACCGGGAATGGAAGTCCGGGTGCTCAACGAATATGAGATTTTAAGAGAACGCCCCGCGCCGGCTCTATCACAGCAATTCATAACGGCCATTAAAATAAACGTCAATTTCATAATCGATTAAAGTTGCTCACCCTTTAAAAAAAATTCCCACTGGGTTTCTTGCTGGTTCTTCCCAGGACAGAGGTTTTTTTCCGAACCGGTGGTAAAAGTAAAAAATGACTTTCAATAAGAGTTACATGTAATCTATATTGAACAAAAATTATTCTATTCTATTCTTCTTCACTAAATAACAATAAAAAGGGACAAGTATAATTTTTTATATGATTTCAACTTAATTAAAGTAAGCGATTTTATGACAGTTCGTGAATATTTATAATATCAAATTGTAATGGTGTGTATTAAAATAATTTTAAAACATGATTAGTTTTTTAATAGGATTAGGGTGACAAACGAGCACAGAGTCCACCTGATGGTAAGTGGATGCTGTGGCCCATGGACCCATTTATCCTCAATTAAGAATCAAAATGCAGATGCGTTGTCACCCCTGAGGACTAAGATGGAATGACTCGTTACGAGAAAAAAGGGTTAAAAAGATAAATTACCTGAACTAGACTGCGTATCGTCAAACAAAAAATCGTCATCGTCACAATCATCTGATCTCTTCTCAATAGGCGGAGATCTGTTAACACGTTTTCTGGGCATATTTTTAATTTATTGCACGGATCTAACACTATGAATATCCACTACACTGCCCTTCATGTTATAAAATTGTGCTAGAAATTTAAAACCGATGTTTTCTTTTTAGAGGGTTGTTTCCGCGCCCTCTTGTCGGTAAGCGTGACGTTTAGCATTTGAGATGCGCGAGCGCAAGGCGGGCGGCTCGCGGATATTGGGCGGCGCTTGCATACGCCCCTCCCGGGTAACTTCCAGGATTATCTCTCGACAAATGAGAGACTCTCCAGCGATTGAGTTGTATAAGGTAATTTTTTAATTATACCTAATAGACATTATCAAATAAAACTACTAAAGTACGAGAAGACCACTGAATAATAAACCACTGTAGAAAATATCTTACCGTCAGGTGTGCCGCAGGTTGGTAAGCGGAGGTAATCCTCTTAAAAAATAAACTAAAACACATCTAGTAGACATCTACTCTTGCAATCGCCAATGTAAATGCCAAGCGTGGCGATTAAGGCACTACCTTTCTATTAAGGGAACACAGTAACAGTGAACTTTTACTGTTACTGTGTTCCCTTAATCCTTTTTCCAGCCCCAATGAAGCCGGTATTCGAAAAGGTTTTAATAACTATTTTGTCGAAAGTGGGATACGGGAATGCTTTTTACTCCGTAGAAATTTAGACGGTGCTAGTGTCTTCGATGTTTTCATATTGACTTTCAGTAAGTGTAAAATAGTGCAACGGAGATATGATCCTCAAAACCACTGCTTTCAGTAACGATTCACTTTCGATTTGCTGCCGATATCTCATTAGGACAGAATTTTTGGAAGACCGTAGCACAAATTTTATGCTTTCCGGTTAGATCTATATATGAATATTAAGAAAATAAAGATAGAATTATTATTTCAAGGGAAGCCTAGATTCGAAATCTTATGATAAGGTAACCTAAGAAAAGTTGTTTGATTAGGAAGTCAACTGTCAACAAAAGGTACATGGCTGCGATGGGTATTGTTCGGAAAATTACTACAGATCGTTTCGTGCAGTTAACCTCAAAGCTTTATAACAAACTATTATAACTAATGCGTGCTGATTTTTTTGAAATTTAGCCAACTGCCTAAAAAATATTTTAAAGTGATTTAAGAAGTTGGAAAAAGAAAAGGGACCCCGTTGTTATGCCTAGGTAAGGCGTTAAAACCCTATAGTGAATCAAGACATGGTCGTTCATTGGCGAATGTAAAAAGCTAAAAAGCCGCTCAGCGATCTATGAAGAGGGCTATACTCGTATATTGTTTTAGGAATATTATCCGTCACAAAGATATACGCAGTAGAGCCAGGGTAACCAACATAGCCCAACGGATCAATAAACTAAACGGTGCCGATAAGCCGAGACTCGCAGATTTGAAAAGCAACAACCGATACTAACGAAAATTATAGTTGGGAGTGGCTGCCTCGAATTAGCAAGTGCAATGTAGTGCAGCACTAGATAAAGTCGTCACTCCATTCAGTGCTTGACCTGGTAAGACATGCAGGAAGTCGGTGGATGTAGGTGACTCAAAACCGTGTTTTGTGGCAAACCAAACTTTGTAGAAGACCAAATGTCCAATGTGTCAAATGTGATGATAATTAAAAACCATTTTTTTTAAATTCATTGCAAAATTTTATCTTATTTTTTTATTATAATTAAATATAATTCACAGTAAACAAACATTATATTTTACAGATTGTATGGCATAAACGAACCTATCTGCTTTTTTGTGTAAACTGAGTGAGAAGCAATTAGAGATGTCAGTGTGAAACAAAAAGATTGACAGGGTGCTCAGGAGCGGGCGGCGGGTCGCGCTTCCGCTGACATACAATACTTTATCAACAATTCTACACGTGCTATGCACTCACAACTTTAAAGCCCGGAATTTTAAACCTATACATATATTAAAAATTGTTTGAATTATACTTAATTCAATGCAATTCATGCAGTAATTAACTTTTGTAAGGTCTGCGTATTTTATTGTGAGAGGCAAAAGTGTTCTACTTATGAATAGTACGTTACCAGACTTCCTTTTTAGCCGAATTTAAAAAAGCTGGAGGTTCTCAATTTGGCTGTATGTCCTTTTTATGTATGTATGTTACTCGTTATCTTAAAAAACCGTAAACCGACTTTATTTATTATCTTATTATTAAATAGTCTTTACTTCAGGGTGGTCTAAAATAAATCTATACAAATAAATAAAATTGAAGTGTCTGTTTGTAATGTTAAAATAACAGCTTTTTACTAAATGCATATGAAAGTAGATACGGTACTTATAACAAAAAAACAATAAATTTTTGTCTGTCTGTCTTTCTGCCTGTCTGTCTGTCTGTTTGTTCCGGCAAATCTCCGAAATGACTGGACCGATTTTGACGCAACTTTCACTGGCAGATAGCTAATGTTATAAGGAGTAACTTAGGCTTATTTTAGAAAAAGAATAAGGGTTCGCGCAAAAAAAAAAGTATTACCCATGAAATACAACCGTAATAAATTCACGCGGACGACGTCGCGGGGTACAGGTAGTTGTAGAATAAATTCTACCCCTAAGGGCGGAAAAAATAGGCGAGCTTGTGGTATTCCTTCGTCCACCCAAAAGGATCAAAAAGTTATACTTTTCATAACAAATAAAAGCCTACTTCAAAGAACTAAAAAAGATAAAAATAATTTCCACTAAATAGCTACTGAGGATTTCATGCTTGTACCACCTATATACTATATACACTATACCTTAGCACCGACTTCGAAGCTATTATGTGGGAATTATTTTATTCTTTGTAGTTCTTTCAAGACAGCTTTTACTTTTCCATAAAAGTCTAATTTTCCTCCCACTATACTTTTTTGCTATTTGTTATTAAAAGTTTAAATAAGTATCATATCACAACATCAAACATATTTTAATATCTAACATTGCTTTTTTACTACCTAATATTTGATCTCGGGTTTTACTACCGCGCAGTATTTTTATATTTTGTTAAATTCATATTTTTATTCATTCAAAATTTAAAAAGCAATCTAGCAAATTACTACGAAAACAATCTCCGGGTTATTTATCAAAACTTATTTATTACCTTAGATAATTTAATCATCTATCGATAATTTAAAATAATTATCAAATCAGCTTTTGCTTTTGGTATAAAATAATTAAAATTATAAATTAGTAGGTACTACTAAACTTTTGTTTGAAGTCATCACTCGGGCCTAATTGTGGAAGTGATCAACTACGGCCGCTTCCAACCGAGAGGTATTGGACGGATTGCTGCAAATAGGATGCGTGTAGGGTTGACACAACTATAAGAACGCAATTGTTTTTATTTTCATTGGGATAAATGGCGCTCATGTTAATCGGCGGCCCGTGTTGCTCCAAAGTCTATGATGTAAACACCTAATTACATCATAGACTTAGGAGTATACTCTAAGTCTATGTTTTACATAACGTCAGTGCAATGCAATGATGATGATTTTGTGAAGGCCCTAAGGAATTAATAATATTTCTAGAGCAGATAAGGTTATTATGAACTTGATAAAGACCGAAATCACTTACCATTGCAGTTAGCAACGAATTGGATTTCAATAAAAGCCATGCAACGTCTCTATGAAAGAAATGCATTCAATAAATATGAAATGATGTTATGTTTACGTCTGTTTTTTTTTTTTGTTAAAACTGTTTGTGCCAAAATAAAGAGAAAAAATATGTCAATTATATGGTACCTTAGTAGAGCACGGTACAAGGACAAAATAATTGAAGACAATTAAAGTTAATGTTACAGCCTATATACGTCCAACTGCCGGGCACAGACCTCCTTTCATCTCTGAGAGGGTTTTAGGACAAAGAAATGTCCGCCGTGCTGCCCCAATGCGTGTTGGCGAACTTCGCATGTCTTCGAAATATATTTTTTTCTTGCGCAGACTGCAGCAAGCAGCAGGTTTCCTCGTGATGTTTTCCTTCACCGCCGAGCAGGTGGTAAATCCCAACATTTGTCTTGTTAACACCTGGGTCCATGAATGTATGGAAACGTCTCCATCTTCTTTACATAATATCATAAGAACAAGTTGAATTACGTTATTTAAAAAAAAACAAATTTAGACTATAAAGTATACCTACTAGTTATTATTATTACAAGAATATGAGTACGTCAAACAACAGTGAAATTATTGTGATAGCCCTATTCAGTCCAGGTGGGGAATATCAAGCATTGAGTTTAACCGGTCGACGAAGTGCTTCGTTTTAAGCGCCATCTAGTGTGACTTACGGCGCGGTGCCCACTGTTTTCTCAACAAATATTATTCTTTTCCTGCTTACACAAATTCTGCGTTCAGATGGTACTAAACTTATTTTAACGATGAAAAAATGAGCATTTTATTTTAATAACTATCTATTTGACTGCCTCGTTGTAAGTATTAGACGTGTAGCTATTTGACGTCTAGTAGTAAGAACGACTGCACATCGTGTGGTTCCGGATTCGTATCTCGGGTTTCGAAACCGGTTAGTGGAATTCTCAGTAGCAGCCTGCAGTCAGGATATTGGCGGTGTTTCACCCCCATGCCTCGGAAAGCACGTAAACCCGTTGGTTCTACGCCTGATAACTCTCGAGTCCTGTCGATTTACCTTCTGTTCCATCGCACTATGAAATTGAAGAAATAGAGAGTGCACCAATGTTAGCACACATATACTTAGTCCTCTGGGTTGACAACGAAGCGCATCTGCATTTTGATTCTTAATCGAGGATAAAGATGCCTATGAGCCACAGCATCCACTTACCATCAGGTGGACTGTGTGATCGTTTGTCAACATAATTCTATTTAAAAAAAATAAGGATTTAAGGTCTGGAAAACAACTGATTCCTTTTATCCAGCTTTAGGACACCATACCAGAAGCTGCCTAAAAAAGTAAATTATTTTATATACATAATTTTAAATTAATCCTTTATCACTGCAACAAATTATATGATGGTAGCGTAAGAGCAACTTTTTATTGTCTTGTGGGTTTCGTATATAATCAAAGTACGGACCATTTTAGCGCGTAATCGTCATCGAAACGTAACTGCCTGCAATATTATGTATTTTGTTATATAAATGTATAAGAAAAACGATAGCACATCACGCATTTAATTTTGACGTATGGTATTGTAAATTACTGCATACATATATGTATGTAATTAGTCTAAGTAAATTACAAAGATTATACAGAACAAATGAATATTTATACACTTACATTATGTCGGTGAGACAAGTAGCGTAAAGTTTAAAATTAATCGGTGTTTTCTCGATCTATGTTGTATTGTTAATACATACTTTTTCTATTATTATCTTCTGGTTGGTGTTTATAAATTAGATCAAATTTAATATGTTGAATATAATACTAATATAAAATTAATTATAAGAAATAAATAAAACCCCAACCAGACAGAAGGCCTCGGCATTGGAGCTCAAACGGCCAAGGGTTAGAGGAAAATAATAATATAGTTTATTATTATGTTTGTTTCATATTGTATACAGATTAAAATAATAGAAACTTTGTAATTATGGTTATAAAGTTTATTTATTTGATGAATAGCACGCCTTTTACAAAGTACCAAAATGGATTCTGTTTTGCATTTTGCGGTCCATAAAAAAGGAATCAAAACAGCTATCGAAAATTACAGACTTATATCTATTCTTAATGTGTTGAGCAAACTGATGAGATAGTTGCGCATATGCATTTTTATATCCCCTGATTGTTCGTCACATTCCTTCGCAACAGCATGGATTCGTTTGTGGTCGCTCAACCAGGACTAATTTATCGATTTTTTCTAATGATGTTCTTCCAGGTATGGATGATGGTTTTCAGATCAATGCCATTTATACAGACTTCGAGAAGGCTTTTGATCGATCTACGTAACCGATCTCAGGCTGTTATAATAGCTGGACATCGCTCTGACTTCGTGGATGTCCCATCTGGAGTCCCTCAAGGCTCGATAATGGGACTGTTACTGTATGCATCATACAAAACCAAAGATCTTGGTGTTGTTTTTGATTCCAAAATGCTCATGTCTGGTCATGTCACGACAATGGTTGCAAAAGCGTATAAAAACTTAGGATTTATTTTAAGAGTGTGCCGTCCTTTCTCAGATTCTGAATGTATTAAAGTTCTGTATTATTCTTAAGTACGTAGTGTTTTGGAGTATTGTTGTAATGTCTGGTATCCAAATTACTTGTCTTACATAGAGAATATAGAGTAAATACAAAGTAAATTTATTAAGGCATTAAATTATCGCACACAACATACAAAAAGCAGTTACAAGGAATCTTGCGAACATCATAACTTATTGCCGTTAAAGGACCGACGTAGGTACACTTCTACAAATTTTGTTTCTGCACGACGTCTGTAGTAATAAAATTAATAGTCCCGAATTGACATTTCAATTCCTACAATTCAATACTCCTTCGAAACGTACCAGACACACATCTCTATTTCATGTTCCGTTAAGTCGCTCCAAATATGCTCAAAATTCTGTCATTAGTCGTACACAAAACTTTTCATCTATTGATATTTTTCACGACAGTAAAGCTTTCAAAAAGAAATAATCTGAATTCTCAACACACACGCACGCACGCACGCACGCACATACACACATACACACACACACACACTTTTATTTAAGTTGTCTGTATGTTTGTTTTGAGTTATTACTAAGATGACAAATGTGTAAC
The DNA here is from genome assembly GCA_029286625.1 of Parnassius orleans. Lineage (NCBI taxonomy): Eukaryota > Metazoa > Arthropoda > Insecta > Lepidoptera > Papilionidae > Parnassius > Parnassius orleans. The sequence goes on along the minus strand of JAGSMP010000017.1, from coordinate 1,837,615 downwards.
TATAGAGAATTAGCCCTAATCTGTTGTAAAACACTAATAGCATTTCACGTAGAGGTGGAGACCTGGTGACCTGTAATACAGGTATTATACCTACCATAGGCACCAGCGATCCACAACCAAAGTTGTTATACTATGTTATGTTCTATTACCTGTTACTCTTAATTCTAAATGTAACTTTGTTTGTGGTAAGAAAATAAACATTATTATTATTATTATTATATTAATTGTATAGTTGTAGGACGAATGGGTCGGCTCGACCGGGGAAGGACCACGCTCTCACAGAATACCAGCGTAAAATGGCAGCTTAATGCTGCTACTGCTAATACTGGAAAAGAGGCATTTCATCTTCGTCCTCACGGCTGACAACACATCTGCATTTTGATTCGCAAACAAGGATAGACGTAGATGTCTATGGGCCTCAGCAACCACTTACCGTCAGGTGGACTGTGTGCTCGCTTGTCACCCTTATCCTATAAAAAAAAAATTATAAAAAACGTTATATGGGATAAGCTTAATTTATAAGAAAACGCTTCGTGTTTGCGTACAAACTTTTGTATCAATATTATAAGAACATGCGAGGACATCCTAATTACAAAGTCTAACGCGCAGAGAAACTCCGAGTATAACTGCGTAGTACTATTATTTATTCTGTGGTATAGCTCTCTCTATAGCTCACTGAACGACCTTGAGCTTCCTCATACGGCCAGCAGTAAAGGACCACGTCTCAGATCCATTTATCATCACTGAAAACGTACTGTATACTCTTGTTTGCAAGATTTGAGATATACGTGACGCGAAAATGTGTCTTAATCTCCAGTTGTCGAGACGAGTGGTTAGTAGATGGATCCAACAGTCGAGTTGGTTTGTCCTAGGTAAACATACTTTTATATAGCTATCAAAATACATACGTTCAGTGTAAAAAGAAATTAATTGAGATATGTAATTATTTGGCTAAAAAACCATAATTTATAACACGCATACGTACGCACGCATGCACGCACGCACATAAGCACACTCGCACGCTCGCACGCACGCACGCACGCACAATCACAAAACTAATAAGCTAAATATAGTCTAGATCACTCTTGGTATTACTCTCTATCTGTTTGTGAAGTTTCATTACAATCGGTTCAGCCATTACGAAGATACAGGCACCCCAGACAGACAGACAGATAAAAGTGGTAGTTTATGGTCTAGTGGTAGGGTTCGGTTGGTTTGTTCGAAGCTCGGGTTAGAATCGCGGGTCGAGCCAAAATAATTTCTAGTCTCCATTGTGACTGACCGTCGTGACTGAAAAATCGGTCTGGACGACATTATTTTTTTAATGGCATGCTTACCTATAAAAAAAGGCTAAATCTATATTTTATAAAAATATAGATTTAGCCTTTGATTTAGTTTATAAAAATAAACGGACTAATAGTAATATATATATATATATATATATATATATATATATATATATATATATATATATATATATATATTAAATTTCGAATAACATCTAGATATAGAGCCTAGAGCTAGCGTGCACTCGGCCGCCCGAGTTGCCTCGAGGTGTGGGCCGGACACCTCGAGTTTCATGCTGCAGCTCAAGATTTTTTTAGTTTATTTTCTTAAACCTTTGATGTAGGTAAATATTTTATTATTTACTATTATTTTTTACTAAATTACTTTCTTCAGTATTAGGACATATTATTTCCAAAATTTGGTTTAAGGACAATATTACTTAACAAAAAAAACTTTGCTTGAGAATTACAACAAAATAAATATAGGTAATTGTTGCCTGAAAATGTTTGTGTTGTTACTAAATGTGATTTTGGTAATAGAGGAAGTTTTTAATAACTACACAATATGCTATAGGTTAAATAAGATTATTGTCTCATATTTGTATTAATAAAATAAAATTATACTTCACGTATATCAATAATTCAATTAATTTGACAGTTTTATTAATAGCACCACGATAACAAATATGCTTTGCATTCAAGGGTTTTTATTCGCTTGGATGGCTTGAGATATTATCGTCATTAACCATGCGCTGGGTTAAGCTGATGTTAAAATCTCACAAAAAACATATTGTGAAGACTTATGTTTAAAAAGTGACACGATTTTATGTATTAAGTGCCTGCGCATGTGAACTATTCATGGAAACGATGAAACAGGTCCCCGATGTTGATACAAACCTTATTTTGTTCGCTTAGGCGCCTTATCATCATCGACTGTCCGCTGGATAAAGCTGTCGACAAAATCTCCCAAAAAATTTGTGTTGTGACGCATCAGCATCTTCACAATATTATATTGTGAAGAAGTTTTTGAAACAAAATATTGTAATAAATAATTTCTAATTACATGACCCTGGAAAAAGTATAACTGTACATGTTCATTACCAATGAAAAAAGCAACTGTCGGTCCATCGCCATCGCACTGACCCACAGAACACAATTACTCTCTACCAAGAGAAGAACGCCAACTTCATACTAAAAAACGGAAACACGTGTTTATGAGTGTACACTAAAAGCGCTACGGTGGACGCCCATATAAAACTTTTTTAGCGGGAATTTCAAACCTTTGTATTCTGTAACTTTGAACTTTTTATTTAAGGCATATTCGAGTAATTTTGGCTCAAGCCTCACAAATCTATGGGGTAAATTCCCATACATTTGAGAAGTTGCACCAAAATTACTCGAATATACTTTAGATTAGTATATGGGATAAAATAAAACTAATAAGTATAGATAGTTATGTAATTTTATTTTCTCTAACACATTGTTTTATAAACTATACATTATTATTGATGTTTTTTATTGCTTTTGCACATAATATTTCCAAGCTTGTTACTGATATATAACACATGTTATTGTCAGAGAGTTATTCTTAACAGAATATTAACGTAAATTTAAATCAGCAAAATTCTCATGGTGAAAACTTAACTCAGCCCGAATACGTGATCTGAAACAGATACAATTCGAGTCAATATAGTAATAATCCCTACAAATAACGGTCAATAAATTCAAAATGTTTATAGACTTACCACAATATTGTCATAAGTTTTTCTTTTCCTATTATAGGAAACCTGTAGAAAGTGATCAGATGATTTTGTGCTTTTTATTTGCACAACACTGAACTTACTTTCGATGATGATCACACATCGTGCATAAAATTTTGAAATAATAAAATCGTTTATAGTGAATATCTTGTACAGAGTTGACATCTCACAAAAAATCTTTACTGTATATTCACGACGATATTATGACTGTGTATTCGCCTACAAACGAAAATGAAGTATTCTGAGCCCAAAATAACTGAATTTAAGCAAAAATCAATAATAAATATTAAAATTTAAACCTATGAAATAAATTTGAATAAATTTCAGAAAATATTTTCAATATGAAAGACGTTGACAAACAAATGTCATTTTTTTTTCTTCTATTGATTCATGGCTTTCTTTTGATAGAATTCTGCTAATATTTAATAATTTAATTTTAATCAATTAATAGGTAAATTAATTGTGCAAATCTCAGAGTAATATGTATGTAATTATACTTTAAAGAGCAAACCAAAAAAAGTTTAACACAGAATTAACATTTTTAGTTTCTTCCGATATAATATGAATTTTTGTATCTAATTTTTAAAATGGCAATCTAAAACAACATGAAGGAAAGAAACAGCGATATTTTTTTCTCGCTTTATTTTAACAAGCCCAACACGAACAAAACCATGACAAACCAATGACAAAACCATGATTGTGTGCAGATTTTTCAGCTTTCATACAAAGTTGCATCACTCTGCACTGACCTCTAACCACAGAGTACATTGTATATAGCCTCTAACGAGTACGCTGGACTGGCTATACACCATGACATAATGAGGCGATTTGATTTTCGCCATTTTGGTGCTGATAGCAGAAGTGAGCGTCCGCGGAATTAATAATAGAGATAAGACAGTGTGACTACCATTCTATTTATGTATCATTTTAATACAAAATAAATAAATGTATCAATTAATACTTGTCTTAGACACAAATTTTATACTCTCTATACTCAACCAAATCTAAGAAATACATTTTGACGTTTCACGTTAATCATTCCGCAATAACTTTGTACAAGCGTACTCACACGATTTAAAATAACCTTTTACGTAAATCCAAAGAATTATGAAGTTATCTATATTTAATTACAACATGTATAATTCTTTATCACTAATTTAAGTTGGAATCTTTCAAAAAAAGCAAAATATAAAAAAATTAACCAGAGTCAACTTTTTTGCCTGACGTTGTTTCAATGATATGTCGCTATGTACCTTACCGTAGTGTTTGAATGATTAATAAAATTTCTTTGTTATGCGAATAATCGGTAAAAAATATTCAAATAATCGGAAAAAATGTTCAATTAATCAAATCTTTAATTGTTTTAATTAATTACTTGTTTATTTGAATATTGTTTTTATTATATGAATCATGAATAAAACAAGTTTATTTATTTTATAATTTCCTACTTTGTCAGTGTAAAATTTGTGTAGGTAAAGAAACTCATATCCAAAGGTTGCGCTGAAAAAAACACTACGTAATTCCAATCTCCCGCCATTTTGGGAGCTTACTGTGCGTACTTTTGTAATTTTGTGTTTGTCTTATTTTGTGACTCGGCTATAACTTTTTGGTCTGATTTTACTATATTCGTTGATCTTGGCTAGTTATATACTGGACTTTGATTAAGGAAGTAACTATAATGTCGAAAAGTGGACGTAATTGTGGTAGTTGCACTTTAAACAGTCAGGTTCGTGAATTGGTGGTGAAATTACACGAATATTTCAAACGTGAGTCACACAACGGTGGGCAGCTTTTATCAGTGACGCAAGTGCGGGATCGTGTCGGTGAAGCACTCGGAATTGGCAAAAGCATCTTTGCCTTCAGGCAGTGAGAATAATTTACTTCACACGCTGAAAAAACGAAAAAAGAACAAACCAGTAACAGGTATCGATTAATTCGACGCACATGCTGTTAGAAACCATGTCTACGGCTATTTCACAAGGGGCGAAAGTCCTACTGCGGCGAAATTGCAAGAAAGTTTAGTAGATGCCGGTTTGTACAATGGTTGTATAGTCTTTGACACAAAAGAATTGATAAACGCAAAATAATTATGGAGAGGCATGAGATAGTCTTGCAAAGAATAACATTTTTAAGAGAAATGAAAAATGTAACCAATTGGGACAACGTCATATTAGTTGATGAAACGTGGTTAAACGCGAACCATACTGTGCCGCAGATATAGACAGATGACACTGATCTTGCTCGAAGGTTCCCGTGGCAAAAGTTGGCGCCTTATAATTAGCTATGCGGGATCCGCCGGAGGAGGATTTGTAGAAAATTGTTTATTACCCTTCCAATCAAAGAGTACAATAGAATCCGATGAGGAAATAGATGCAGAAAAATTCAAAGAGTGGTTCATAACCCTTTTACAAAATATTCTTGCAAATATCACAAGACTACCACCATACCACTGCCATTATAACGCTATTGAATTGATTTGGGCCCAAATCAAAGACTAGTTCTTACATGAAATGTTCTAAATGAAAACATATTGTTAACTCTACTTAAATACACACGAGATGAAAATATCTCATGCTTTGCGAAGAAAATGGAAGGTTTGCTGAAGGAAGCATGGACCCATGTCATAAAGGATAATTGGGCAAAAGTCTTGAAGAAAACAAAGAAAATTATTATGTATGACTTTGAAAGAGACATTCATTTTGACTACATTATTGAAAATCAAATAATAATTAATCTAAACAACGACAGCTCAACTAGTTGTAGTGAAAGTGATTGAATAAATTTATTTTTAATCTAGTTTCTAATTTTATATTTCTATAACTTTGCCTCTAGAAATAATCAGTAACAATAAATACGAAGAAACTGATAAATCTTGTGTTTTAAATTATCCGTTTCTAATTTATTCTGATATTATTCGAAACAAAACTGTAAGTGATTACCAACTCTAAAGAATCGATATCGATTTTTCTTACGAATCGAATATTCTACGTACCGATTTTTTGGTAGACATGCCTAGTCCAATAAGTTGTCCATATAGGTTTTTCTTCGTAACTATAGAACGGGTTTTGTTCCGGGTTTTACATTGGGTATGTATGGTTCTTTCGAGAGGTTCAAAAGGACTAATAGGTAGGAAAAATTGGAGTAGGTAACTACAAAATAAATCAATATATAATTTTGTAAGGAATTTATCGTTAACCATTCATTTAGTCCTCGTAATAGAGTTAATCAATAAGTTGCTAAAATATTATGCCTATTTATTATTATCAACAAACATTAAAGAATACCATACCACAAATCATTGACGTCATAATCAATTTGCTTCGGACGCCAATTCACAAGTTTTAAGCTTTTTAGTCACAGTTTTACTATAGAGCAGTGATACCCAACCAGTGGTCAGCGGACCACCAGTAGTCCGCAAGAGCCATGGCATATGGTCCGCGAAAGATTTAAATATTTTACCTATCTAATTTTTTTTAAATAACACATTATTTTCTCGTCACACGGATAGTACATTTACACACCGCATGTCACATTAGTAAGTACCTAATAGCTTTTACAATAAATACACAAATAATATTGTTAATGAATGCTTCTTTTTAGTTTATTATATAATTATGTTATGAGTTGTGATTATAATTTATTATTAGATTAACACAGTTTTTTCTTTCACCTTGTGCCTGCTAACTACAAAAAAATCAAAGTGGTCCCTGGTCAAAAAAAGGTTGGGAAAAGTCAGTTAAAAACCTGTAAATTAATAAATATTCGGCAATTATTTGTTTTCAGCGACTTTCATTGGTGTAAACAGAGTTTTATTTTTGCAAAAAAAAAATGTAAACAGACATAGGTAGAAAATAACATCGATAAGTATTATCGACAAGAAACTCGTCAACCCTATAAAATTTATATTTCTTATCAAAAATGGGTAATTTAAAGCCAAACATGTTGGTAATTACATTTAATAAGATAATGCGGGCTGCAGACCTTCAATTTTAACTGTGCAGTTGGAACTGTACAGTCGAACTGTTCAGTTAAAACCATAGATTTAGTATATACTTACGTTAGATTGGCAATGTAAAAGAGAAAGGGCATAGCATGCTTACGTTATAACGAGATAGAATTGCTAGACCATACACGTACACGCTATAGGCCTATATCGGGCTGACGTCAATCGTTAACGAAACAAATCCCGCTTATTTTCGCGATATCTTTGATTTTGAAGTATTAATAACTGTTTAAAAGGTGTGATTTAAATATGCTGACGTGTGCAGTACCTGAATGCAGTTCATCAAGAAAGGAAAATTCAAAAAATTATACATTTCACACGTAAGTACAATTAAAATATTTCGCACTCTAAATGCAATATTTTAGAACTGGTACAAATGTTTTATACACAAATGGATAGGGAAAAATATCGCATTTTATTACGATAATGTTCTAAATGCGTAAGAATTATATTAAAAATAATAACAAATACGTGAATTCCCGCTATTTCTGATCTAATTTTTGTAGAGATTGACACTATCAATATCATCTTATCGATAATATGTTTCTAACAGGCAAAGACATATCTTTGGATGCAGCCTCTTGTAACTTCGTATTTTTTTTAATTTTCTATTTTTAATTTTTAGGATTTCGTAGCCAATCAAACCTATGGCAAAATGTTCTATAATGAAATATAACTACGATTGTTTATATAGCAATTAATATGGAATGCAGAAGCCAGGCTTTTAGTCTGAAGTTAGTCGAGTGTGGGAGCGTCGGGCGATATATTTGCAGTGCACTTCACATTTCAATGTTTACTGTGTGTGTTTACTTGAAAATTACAATGTTTACGTGTTTACAATATTGAGTTGAAAATTTATATTTTTTTAAAGATTTTTAGTGAACATGGAGAATAATAGTGTTCCTTGTGATGAATTGAAGTGTGTTAAAGTGCTAATCGGCGAGGAAAAGGTAAAATCTTTAAACTTTGTTGAGAAAAAACAGCTCATATCCACGCCGAAACCAACGCCTAATCTGTGTATTTCTCAAACAAGTAGTAAAACCCACAAACGGCAATTTAATAGATCTGTTTACAAAACTCATTGGGTTGTTGGCTGCTCACATACCAATAAGTTGTACTGCTGGTGCTGTATATTTTTTTCCAACGAAAAATAGCTTGGAATACTACTGCATATGATGATTTAAATAACTTATCTGGAGCCATTAAAAGGCATATGAATTCTCAAAAACACATGAAAATTACCGCATACCGCATACAGAACGTGCTTTCTCATCTCTGAAGCGCATCCATACTTATTTGAGAAATACACAACGTCAAGAGCGTATTTCAGACTTATTAACTATCGCAATTGAAAAACAGTTATTGGTACAACGTAATTAAATCTTTCCTTAAGAAAGAGAGACGATTCGATTTAGAATATAAATAATTTGTTGTTTTAATTTTGTACATAGTTTGTTTGTACTTTGTTCATGCGTTTATTTTGTTCATGTATTGTATTGTATGTAAATATCTTTTTCTTTCGCTCAAGCAAACCCAAACGGCTTTTTTCAAAGCCACTGAAGGTATGCAATTGCTGATATGTCATACAATCTATCTAGCAGTAGTATGCCTTCTGTGTGCTTTGTTAAACACGTCCTCGACAACACTGAATATGAAACTGAAGAGTGGAGACGGATCAAGATTGGTGTATTTTTATAAAACTGCTAAAAACAACAAAACTATATCTTGGGCTTGCCCTAGTTTGGAGCCTTAGCTTCGCCACTGCTTTGAGACGCACTTTGATGACCAAATAGATTCTTTTGCAGAAAAGAAAGCACGCCGTGTAAAGTGTAGCAAAATTTGAGAGAAAAAAATGCTGAGACCTAAAGTTCCTAAACGTCTTGATTGTCTGTTGTCTTTCCTGGTTATATGTTTTCTATATATAATTTTACGTAACACAAATGAAAAAGTTATTAGCTAATAGGTAATAAAGAGTGCAAGTTTTTTAACAAGTTATATCAAACACTGGAGAGAGGAGGCGCCACTATAAAGTTTTTGCCTCGGTTCAAAAAAATCGTAGATCCGGTGCTAGTAAACATTGGTTATTACAAAGAAACCAATATACGCATCTTAATTTACTGGAAGAGCTTAGAATCATTCCAAAAGACTACAATAACTGTTTACGAATGGATGAAAAACTTACTTGCATCTGCTTGATTTAGTCACACCTAAAATAATGAAACAAAAAACAGTTATGAGAAGTGCTATATCACCACATGAAAGATTAACAGCAACACTTAGATTTTTAGCAAGAGAGAGAACCTATGATGACCTTAAATTTTCAACAATAATGTCTCCCCAGTCACTTTCCAGTATCATACCAGAAACGTGTGAAGCAATACATTATAGTGATTGTTTTACTGGATTACTTAAAGGTACGTTTGAAATAAAAGACATTTTCTTATTTAAAAATATGGTTTATATTAAATGTTAGATACAGATCGGACTGAATGTAACTATTTTAAGAATTTAATAATTGGAAGCATCGTAGTTAGATAAGTAGTCAGCAGCATTTCGTTGATTTGGTTCAATACTGTGAATAAACTGACTGGGTGCATTAGGATTATCCGATATTTCCAGATTCTCAGGTATGGATAATACGCAAAAGACGTTTATCATAAATTGGCGACTAAATTAGAGAACTTTGTTGAATTGAGTATGGTGAAGCATTGTGAATAGAGTGACTGGATGTAGATGACTGATTTGAAAGACTTTGTTGAAAGGGTGATGTTGTTTTACCAAAAATGTCGAAACGATCGTCGGATCGATTCGGTGGTGGAGGAGATGGAGCCGGACGTTTGAAATGATCTCTAAGAGATATCAAAACGTCCTTTGTAAGAGTCGCTTCAGAGTTTCTTTTTCTAGATGATGAGTGACTTGATGAAGAAGTAGCTTCTATTGAAGCCTCCGATGTTGCACTTGAGTCAACTTAAAAATTATATAACTACCGTGTTTCGCGAGCTAGACGAATTGTGGAAAATGCTTTTGGTATTTTGGCTACGCGGTTCCGAAAATTTCATACAGATATTAATGTACAGCCAAGAAAAATTTAATCAATTGTTATGGCATGTTGTGCATTACACAATTTTTGTTTAATAAGTTACCAAATTCTTATATCAGTCTCGAGTGTTTTGATCGCGAACAAACTGATACTGGAGAGGTCATACTGGGGTACAATACAATAGAACCTTTAGAACGAAGAAATATAGGAAACACAGCCCGAACACCTAAAATAATTAGACAAGAATTCTTGAATTATTTTAGCAATGAAAGTATAGTTCCTTGGCAAAACAATTTTATTAAAATTAAAAAAAAAAACTGTATTTTATAAATAATAAATGTTAGTTTTATTACCTCCTCATTCAAATTGGACGGTGACTGTCGTGGTATAATTTGATCGTCCAAAAATGTCAAAAGAGAATAGTACCACAGTTTCGGACAGGTCGTATATGTAGCCAGTGCTTGAACCTGATTTTGTTGAACCCACATGGACCCACAGAACACTAATACCACCACAGACTAACTAGTAGATTCTACCCGAATCAGACGGACATCTCACGAACTAAACTTACTCGACTTAGCTTCTGCATCCTGATTGGTTGTAGCAAAATTATATATGACATTTCTTTTTTTTTAATTTGAAGCAGCTATACCAGGCAATGGATGTCCCAAATAATAGCCACTTGCAAAATTAATTTTATTATATTGAAAATAAAACAAAATTTGCCACTGTCCCAATTTCATAAAACTTTTTATGGTACTCATTCAGTTCTTTATACTGGGCACTGTACATTCATGACCATTTTTATTAATAAATTTTAAATTTTGTACTTTCAACAAAGCTTGCTGCTAGAATGCCAAAATTCTTTAATCTTTCCCACTTCTTCTATTAGTTATCACCGCACTTCCATTCACACTGTCAAATAGGTCCTCCATGAAAGATACTATTTCTGCACTATTTTTCTGTTTTGCTCACTGGCCGCCCATCCGAATAACGAGCTGTAATAAATATTTGAAATATTATTATATGAAATATCATTAAGTACTCTGTACAATATTTTGAAGTTACAGAAAAAGTTTGTGTTTTTTATAGAATTAAACATGACAAGCAAACACTCATTTCAAATAATAGAAAGTAAAAACCCAGGTAGGTACAATTATTAATCAAAACTTTACTGCCATGTTTACTTTTAATAGAATTGCCTTGTTATTAATATGTTTTATATTTTTAGATGACCTGATACTTATAAGTGGTTTTTATATGCTTGTCATATTTGATCCACCACATTTAATCAAAGAAATGCGAAACAATTTTTAACAAAAAAGATACAATACCAAGAAAAGATTCCTACATGGACAGATAAGAGAGACTGTGAACATGCAGAAACACGGTTATTACACAAACTTAACGACGAACTTGTTATTCTTGAAAAAAATTAAAGTATAAAATAATTGTAACTTTATTTCAATTACATGTAATTTAATTTTTGTACATGTAATACACTTTTTCCTAATCAAATTCTTATTGATTATTTGCAGGTTAAGAATTATATTCGTGTATTTAGTAAAACCGTGGCAGGAGCCTTCAATTATACCTCTGCATTTTGTAAGTTATTACATTATTTTATTAAATATAATTATACATAGCACCATAGAACTGTAGTGTTTTACATGGCTAGTGGTGAGAACCAGAGACCCTTACCCCGTAAAATGGCATTTTTTTGTCTTCAAGGGTGACATTGCATTAGCATTTTGATACTTAATTCAGGACTAATGTAGGTGTCTGTGGGCCACAGCATTCACTTACTATCAAGTGAAATGTGCGCTTGCTTGTCATGTTTAATTCTACAAAAAACACAATCTTCTTCTGTAACTTAAAAATACTGTACAGAGTACTTAATGATATTTCATTTAATAATATTTCAAAAATATTTATTACAGTTCATTATTCGATGGGCGGCCAGTGAGCAAAACAGTAAAATACTGCAGAAATAGTATCTTTCATGGAGGACCTATTTGACAGTGTGAATATAAGTGCAGTGATGAATAATAAAAAAAGTGGGAAAGATTAAAGAATTTTGGCATTCTGGTAGCAAGCTTTGTTGAAAGTACTAAATTTAAAATTTATTAATAAAAATGGTCATGAATGTACAGTGTCCAGTATAAAGAACTGAATGTGTACCATAAAAAGTTTTATGAAATTGTGGCAGTTTTTGTCCAAGAAAAGCATAAAAATTATGAGACCCCGCTATATAAATGCCGATGCAATCGAAAACATTTTCGGTCAAATAAAATCATACAATTTTAGGGACCACAACCCGACTTGCCACTATTTCATAAATGCTTTTAAATCTTTATTAATTACAGGATTCATTAAGTTTTACCGCTCATCTTTTAATTGTGAAGATAATGTTAGTGCACAATTATTAAAAATAAAGAGCCTGTTTAAAGGACATGAAAGGGAAGTGAGTAACAAAAGTGGTGAAACTGGTGAATCTTATATTGATACTTATCCATTAATTCTAAATTTGTAAACAAAATTATTGTCAAGTTAAAATGAAGACTGTATGATAATTAAGTTATTAGTTTTAGTTTTTTTAATTATAGTTTTTTGATATTGTATACAGGGTTACAAGAAAAATCGTGCTAGATCCGTTAAGGGCGTGGAGTACCCATCATTTCTGGCTTATTTCACTATGAAACACCCTACCCTAAACTTAACCCTTTTCGAGATATTCGACTTTTAAGTTTTTTATTGAAAATTGCCGATTTTAGGATACTACATTTATTTTTGTTTATTTTGTGTATCTTATTATTATTATTATTGCATTTTTACATGTGTAATAAGATGCTTTAGGACGTCAATCATTAAAATAGTGCATAAGTTAATTGAATAGACCGTAGTAGATAAGTGAAAGTAAACAAATAAAAAAAATTATTAGAAACTTTATTTTTCTCTAAGGGATATCTAAAAATAATATTATGGCAATTGTTCGGCATATGTTTTTTTAAATATCTACGTTTCATCAGCTATCTAACGAGGTATAACAATCTAGGGTTTGTATTACATTTCGTGGAAAAAAAGTAGTTGGGACAGTTCTAACGGGCCCGCCTATTGTCCTTCAAGTTAAGACGCACCAAGCGAGCGAGACAAGTGACGATTTATGTAGGTGCGAATGAAAGAAAAAATGTGTAGAGACCGGTTAGGGCTGGGAATACAACAGGGGGTATTGTTTGGTTGTCAGTCTGCTTTTGTGCTTCGTACATAGTAGATGCGATATCGTTTTGCTCTTTTTCTCGACTTGGCTGTGATTCTGGACTATTTCTTTTGATTTGTGACTACTGTGCTTGTTAACCGGACTCTGATTTGTACCTGTGATACGGAAGTGTTGAAGATGACGTCCTACACACTTGAGGAATATGCTTATTTGTTACGGATACTGCGATTGTGTGTCTGCGCAAGCTCGCAACGAATACATAACTCAAATGCATTGAAAAAACTTTAGTTTCATAGGCGACAGTGGAGAAGAAAATTTATACTTAGCCCAAAAAAGTAAAATAAAACAGTTAAGCATGAAATGTCATTTATTAAAGGTTTTCACACAACTTTTTCTTACAGTTCATGTTCAACATGGCCAGTCTTCACTACTCCAGTGGTCAACGTGGTCCTCATTTTATTTGCTGCATCCACAATCCTTTCTCTTAAGTCTTCCACAGACGAAACTGGATTCGGCTCGCTGTACACAAGACTTTTCATGCACCCCCACACATGAAAATCCATGGGGGTTAGGTCCAGACTTCTTGCTGACCATGGCAACGGCCCACCTCGTCCTATCCATTTGTTTGGATAATTTCTGTCCAGCCAGTCCCTGACACTTCTCCTGAAATGGGCAGGGCAGCCATCGTGTTGGAACCACATGTCCCTGATCAGGTTGAGTGGCAAATCATCCAGCAAATCACTCAAGTCTGCTCTCAGGAAATTTTCGTAGCTTTCCCCATTTAGATTATCCGGGAGAAAGTAAGGTCCAATCAAATGATTGGAGATAATGCCCATCCACACATTCACGCTGAATCTTCGTTGGGACCCCTTCACTCTTTTCTTATTGGGATTCCTTAGTTCTTTTGGGGCCCAGTAATGGGCGTTGTGATAGTTAGTTATGCCATCTTTATCAAATTTGGACTCATCCACTAGTCCAATCTTCTCGCGGGGTCTCCTTCTTCAATAACGTGTACCGGCGTGTAATGGTACGGGTATAGGCCAACACCCAGCAGTATGCACTGTAAACCACACTCCATTGTGAAAGTCGCTTGCAAACAAATCTTAGTAGGTAAATTTGGGGAATTCCCATATGTTGGCGCTGACGCGAGGTGACACACAGTCGGCCGGGCGGCGGCAGCGCGTGGTACGAAGGGGCGCGACGGGGGAATGCTCGCCAGTATTACTGTGCGCGCACGCTATTGGTTCCTCATTCTTCCCGCGCTTTGAAATAGCGATGTTTCCCAATGTACAGTCGCACACACAGCTTTCTTTGCACGACGCGCGACGATGGTTTTAAAAAGGAAGGAAAGAAAAATTATTTATATCTATTGTTTTATGACTGAACTAGTGAACGAAAAGGTAAATAGAAGGTGAATGGGGAAAATTGTGCAGTAAAGTTAAATGTATTGAGGAAGAATACCGAAAAAATTACCATGTGGTCAACCTGATGACGGAAACATTTATCATTCGCATTGATGATGATGATTCTGATGAGTGATGATGAAGTAGCATCCAGTAACACCAATACACCATCGACATTTGGCTTCCATGTTCCATGTTCCAATGGTATAATGGACAGCGTGTCACCCTTAGCTTAAGTTTTCTTGTTACAAACTACTTTATTTTACGATAGAAATAAAAATAATGCTCAAGCAAACATTATCCATTTTGAATTTCAACCTCTTCCAAAGTTCTAAGTAGCTAGTAAAGTACCTATTATGATTCTACAATAAAACCATTAATTACTATTATAATATTATAAAACAACAGCCTAGTACCATGTAGTACTTTAGAACGCGACTGTACCCATGCGCAGACACACCCCCTCCACTATCGCTCAGCGTTCTTTTTACGTGACGTTGAGTTTGGCTTCGACGCGGATATTGACCCTAGTCAGCTGATTTTATGGTTTATTTATTTTAAATTCCATTGCTGCTTTAATGTTTAAGTATTTTCATGTTTTATTTTAATGAAATTAACGTTTTATTTAACACGATGATTTATACTAACACGATGGAGCGTGAATAAAGCTAATAAAACGTTGTGAAAAGATGATTTTTTTTTCATCAGGATCGATTTTATATTTCACCCATCATCTAAGATATAGTTAGTACTGTCGTCTGTCTTCGTTTTCGGGAGCGTTTCAAAAATACCCTGTATAAGGACATGGATAATTGTGTTTTCAAAATAATTTTTTAATATTTCTTTATGTGTTACACAACTGAATGGAAAGTCAACAAATATGTCAGTGAACATTTTTATTTTACATTTTAAGCCATTTTTGGGAACATCTTTTTTTAGTATGTCTGTCACTAAATTTTGAATTTGGACAAAACATTTTTCCATTTCTTTCGATGGGTATATTAAATAATTTTTATCTTTTTTATATTCTTTAGCCCTTATATATTCATTTGATTTGCTTTCAGAGTCGCCATACATGTCTTTTTTACAAATTTTGCAGCTTTTTGATACATTTTAATGCATTTCCAGGACCCACCCACACATAATTGCCCTGACCAACATCATTTACATTAGTATTTAAATTAATGAAAGGCACCACAATTTCGTCTTCTGTGTTTTCAGAAAATTGTGGTGTTTCCTCATCAATAGTACTGGGAATATCAGAAGTTGATTCAATATTTTCTCTTAGAAAAAAATCTAGATTCTGCAAGCAGCTATCGTCATCTTTTTCGCAGTTTGCATGCAGAGAATGGGGCGAGTTAAAATTATTAATTAAGAGGGACTTATAAGCCCCTTCAAATGCAACCGTGTCTGGTGCAGTATTTCTCGCCCCATAACTTCTAATATTCTCAAAGAAATTCTCTAATGGGTCCTGGTTGAAATTACGTGTTAGCATAGCATCAAATGAATATGTTTGGGACAGCAATATCCATATTTGTTGCATTCCTTCAATTGTACGTATGAAGTTTTTTATTGATGGTATAGCTTTCGTTTCAATCAAACGGATTTTGTTATTTTTGTCCTTAATTTTTTTTATAAATTTTACAGTTTTTAAAACTTTTATGGCATTCTTCCACAAATCATGGTGTGGACTAGATCGTCGTACACATCCTTTATATATTTTGCCATCTGGCACATGAAATGTGTTAGAATTTAAAGGTCCATTAATTTCGTGAATTTTACTAAATTTTGGCATTCTCCTGGAATGTCTCCTCTTGCCACGAGATGTCATGCAGTCGCAGCTACCGTGTGACTAAAAATTTGGGCTGCTGGTTTCACTTTCATTTTTCTTATTTTGTCGACATAGATGTGCTCATCTGTGACTTTCAGCAGGCATTTCAACTCTCCATATGATTTGTCAGCTTCATAAGTTTGTTTATAGTAATCCCATTTAACAGTTTTTTCACATTTCTCTTCAAAATCAAAATATTTTAAATCTTTTGTGAGTAAATTGTTACGGACTCCTTTTAATAAATGTGGAACATCAAATAGAGGTTACTTTTGTTTTCCCTATTTCAATGACTTCATTCTTCCATTCCTTTTCTTCTCTTAAATATTTTCTTTTTGTATCCTCTACCAAATCATTTATAACGCTCACATTGACTGTGCTTTGATCACAGACAGTACATACAATCTTTAATCCTGTACTAGACACATACTTAATGACTTTTTGCAAAATTTCTTTTAATTGAGCCTTATTCATGGAGTTGGTGAAATAATATCGACGGGTTGCTTATATTTCTTTCTTAATCCTTCACCATGAAGACCAATACATGGTCTGCAATTTTATGCCATCAAATGTGAACCCCTAAGTTGGTCTTTTGCAGCATTATAGTGGATTTGTGGGGATATTGACATTTCGTCGAAAATTAAGCTGCATAACCGGTCTTCTGGACTTAATTCCTTGACAGTATTTTTAATTTTTCTAAAAATGCATTTATTCAGCCCCGGCTCCACTTCTATTTTGGTTAAAAGTCTTTTTAAAGATTTAGTGGATGGCAATGTGAAATATTTTGCCAAAAGAGGGTAGCTTCTTGGACTCTTCTTATATAAGGAAAGTGAGAGTACTTTTTCTTCTAGTGAGAATCTGCGACCAGAAGGCTTCTTGCTTGTCTAGGTGTACTGCATTTTTGTGAAAATTTTTGCTGCTATTGTCATTTTGTTTGTTAGTTTCTTAAATAAAAGATCTGTAGACATTTTTCCAGCACTGTCTATTCTGGATTGAAGGGTTTTGTTTTTCTTTTGTGATCTAATCAAATTCGATTGCAAAATTTTAATTTTTCTTCTTGTTGTATTTAGCTGGTTCAACCAGAGTGACGGCAACTCCTGCTGCTGATGATTATCTGTAAAAAAAAAACACAATTTTTTAGTCCCAAGCTAAGCGTACTAGCACTTGTTTAATTACTATCCATTAAATTTTTAGCTGGCATTAGGTTCGGTTGATTTTTAGGGAAACACCATAGTGTTTCCCTTAAAAGTACAATCTGTTTCCTAATCCCCTAAAAATCTAAAAAAAAAATTACCCTTGTTTTTATTTATTGCCTTCTTCTGCAGTCTGCAATAATTGTGTTCTGAACTAATAATTCTGGCAGAGTTATCTGTAATGTGAGAGAAATATTCATTAGAAATATTGATTTTGTTAATATGTAGTTTTTAGATTTAATTTATTCTAACTTTATGAATATAAATTAACCATTACATGAATGCAATAAATAATTGGAATTAATATGTAAGTACCTGTCAGTGTCGGTTTTAATATAGCAAGACTGCTTTCTTCAGTCACTGGTTCTGGTACAAGCAAAACTGTCTTTGAAGTACCAACTTCATCACTCTTGCCTGAAAAATAAGAGAATATGTTTTAAGCGTCACAGGTACATAGGCAAAATTTGCAGAGACACCAAGCTCTTCAATGTTGTTGTTTTATTTATCATTGTAATTGATAATTTAGACTATAATCTAAATGGCCAATAACTGTATTGAGCCCAATAACTATAACATTTACAGTATATTTTATTAGTTTAGGCCCAAAATTAATTATGATACAGTTGTATTTAATTTGTTATAGTAAATAACTGGTGAGTGATAATGACCTTCAGAAGATAATAAATAAAATATCTTTATTTCATGCAACAGAAAACCCATACAATAATGTTAGTAAAATTTAAGTGAAATATGAATTTTAGTGTCAGTAATCAAATTAATTTACATAAATAATAATCGCAAATATAAATGGATATATTTGAGACCAGCCGCTAAGAGGGTACCAGTATCTTACGCCGTGGCATGTAGCCATATCCAGCGCTCAAGCAGCGGCAAGTCCCACCTATCTGCTATTGTGTTGAGAATGCTATTAGAGTTGTCCCGCAAACGCTTCACAGCAGCGATGAAACACGCTTTCTAATAATATTATGGGAACCATCAGTGTGCATTTCAGAAAATATTACTGACGCGCTGCAAAAACGCGTCAGCCTCATCAGCATCCGAAACCTATTATTATACTGGACACGCAACGCGCTGTACACCCGCGCTATAACCCATAGGTAGCCTGTGTAAAGGACTGGCAGTAGGCATTGAAAATGGTAATCTTTACCTGCCTACCTCAATGAGTACACCTTCGCCACCATGTTACATCAGATGGACAAAGCCCTGCGTTCCCGTTCGATATCCATATGATCACGCAAATCCTCAGTGACCCAGATATTTAAAATGTGAGACATGTTTTAGAGGTGAGTTGTTGAGTGTAAAGGTAGTCACACTTGGTCGGGATTTGGCCTTGAACACAATGAATTCGTTCTTTTTCACATTGTATCTGAGTCCATGGGACACTGCATATGCTTCACATACATTTAATAATCTACGCATGGCACCAATCGAAGGGCTGAGAAGCACCATATCATCTGTGTAACTTATGATATTCACACAAAAACCATCAATATTAACCTACATTTGTTCCGCTCAACTCCTCGATCAGGCCATTAATATACATATTGAAGAGCCTAGGAGATGTAAGACCACCTTGCCTCACCCCACATTCAAGTCTATATACATCAGAGTATGAGCTCGCCCATCTAACACAGTTGGTCTGCCGCTCATACTACGATTGTAGCACTGTAACTAACTTGTGCGGAACATCAGTCTCACTTTGAAAATTTTTTCATAGTAAATCATACGATACTAAATCGAAGGCCTTGGACAAGTCAAGAAAACAGGCAAAAACTGGAGTGCTCCTACATAGTGTTTGACAGTTTGCTTGAGACACAAGATAGCGCTTTCGGTGGACAGACCTGGTTGAAAACCAAATAGTGCATTATTAAATTTTATATGACTACTTAAGTGTTGATCAAGCAAACTGTCCATCACCTTAGCTACCACAGTAGCCCGTAAGATTGGTCTGTACTTTGTCAAGTCCGCGGATACCCGACTTGTTCTTAATAACTATGGTTTGCAGGTCATCTGGCAGGTAAGAGTGGCTGAGACAGAGATTATATAACAAAGATAAGACCCTTGGTAGATGGATTCCTGCACATAATGATGGCACCTAGACTAGTAATCCTTAAATTGTAAAATAACTTATTTTGCTTTTCTTTAATTGCTATCTCGATAATTGGAATGAATATGTAAGTACCTGTCAGTGTAGGTTTTAATTTAGCAAGGCTGCTTTCTTCATTCACAGGTTCAGGTACAAGTAAAACTTTCTCAAGTACCAACTTCATCAGATTTGCCTGGAAACATAAGAGGATAATAACATTATTATTGAATTTATTTTAAAATAAATAAAAACATTTTATTTTTCCACCACACAGAACAACCAGCAGAAATATGTTTTCTGCAATATAAAATGACATAATATGAATTAAAAAATTACTGATAAGCATAAAAATAAAACAATACTAGCCTATGTACTAATCAACATAGGGTATAATATGGGCCAATGCATGGTACTGTAATTGTACTTGTTAATAAAACATAGGCAAAATGAATTCCCATCATTTTACATATGTTTCTTGCCTAATGTGGGAAGTATTTTAGTTAAATATGCAATATTAGCAAAATGCTAACTGCAACTCAAGGTCAGTACCACTATAGTATAATTAGTAATAAGTTATAATGTCCTTATTTGTAAATTATGTAAATCTTACCAGGAAGATGAAGTGATGGCACAGCTAGAAAATTCAACCGGTTATTACGGTTCCTATCGCTGTCTGTAAAATGGATATCACAGATGACCTTCTTCCTATACAGTTCATAATCAGCAGGACTATCTAACTTCCCACCAGCTATAAGAACCCAAGCCTTGAAACGGTCAGGATTCTTTTCTGGATGTGGAAATTGATGGTAGGAGTTCTCTGAAAAAAAAAAAGAAAGATCACTTTTAATTTTTATCTTGAAAAATTTAAAGATCTAAAATAATTTTTCTTGAATAATGATGCAATATTGACATCTTAGCCAATGATCCTACTAATACAAGGTGTCTCAAAAGTAAGTTCACATTTGCTTATCTTATTACTGCCGAAAACAAAAAACTAGGGGCTGGTATGTCAGTCGGTAGTCTGGCTCTTGGGAATTTAGTCGCTATGGAGCGTTTCTCTGGTGCGGACCGTATGCTAGCGACGTGAGTTTTACAAAACGGTAATTCGGCGACTGTGGCGCGTAGAAAATTCTGCAGTATTCGACATATTCGTCACTTAAATGATGCGCCTAGCACTCGTCTCATTGCAAAATGGGTTGAGAAGTTTGAAGAGACTGGGTCAACTCTGGAAACCAAAATCTGGGCGACCAAGAACATCAAGAACAGCCGAAAACGTGGACAGTGTTACTCAGTCTATTGAGATGATCCAAACCTCTCGATTCGAAGCGTGTTGTTGCTTTAAATGTGCACAAATCTTCATTATGCCGCATTTTACACAAAGATTTAAAGCTGCACCCTTACAAAATTCAGTTAGTGCAAGAACTGAAGCCTCAAGATGCTGGTCAGAGGCTTGCCTTTGTAAATCAGATGATTGGCGCTTCCAACGTTCACCAACATCTTGTTTTCCGATGAAGCCCATTTTCACCTGAATGGGCATGTAAACAAGCAAAATTGTCGTTACTGGAGTGCAACCAACCCAAAACAAAAACATCAGAAACCGCTACATTCACCCAAAGTCACCGTATGGGCAGCGATGTCGGCGCGAGGAATTATCGGCCCTTACTTTTGAAGATGGAAGGGGGCACTCACAGTGAATTCAGGCGTTATGTGGAGATGTTAGACAGTTTTTCGTACCCCAACTGCAAAACTTTCCTGGTTACAACCAAGAACATGGTTCCAGCAGGATGGAGCAACTTCACACACGTCCAACAGATCTCTGCCTCGAGTTCGAGAAATTTTCCGAACAAATTAATCTCCTGGCGAGGTGACATAAATTGGCCTCCACGGAGTCCCGATTTAACGCCTATGGATTTTTCCTGTGGGGTTATGTCAAATCAAAGTTTACGCTAATAAACCGACTTCCTGGCACAATTAAAAGAAAATATCCGTCATGAAATGGCAGCCATCACGAGACTACCTGCCGAGCTGTCATAGGCAATTTTAGTGCCCGACTAAATGAATGCCGAGAGCTTAACGGTTTACATTTGGACAATGTTATTTTAAAAATAAATTCCCAAACAGTGTACTTCAATATAAAATAAACATTTTTTCAATAAAGCTAAGACTTTTCTTTTAAAAAAAGATTTAAATGTGAACTTTCTTTTGAGACACCTTGTATTATAAAAAAACAGCCAAGTGCAAGTCAGACTCGCACACAAAAGGTTCTATGCCACCATATAATAAACACTACTTTTTTTAATACTTTCGTGACGAGAAATGGTGACCTACTTTAATTTTTAACTTTATTTGATTTATATTTATTTTTTGTTACACCAGTCATAGAAGTTCACATTCTGTGAAAAATTTCAAGTGTCTACCTATTACAGTTCAAAAGATACAGTTCTGTGAGATGGATGGACAGCAGAGCTTAGTAATTGTGTTTCTTATAAGTGTCGCCAACTAGGCTATCTCAGAAAGATGACAATTGTAAAAGGTATTATATGAATCTATTATTAGAAAATAATAAAATGCAGATTTTGCGACTGGCTTTTTGAGTAATTTTATTTATTCCATTGAAGTCTAGTTCTATGCTTACAATCCTTATTAGGTGGATGCCCTAATACCACCCACATCCCTAATTACAGCCATTTCGCCTTTTTACTTCAAAAATAAGATTTCTAGTGGTCTTAACTACAAATATTGACAGCTAAACAAGGCAGTCGAGCGGGGAGGGAGAGGTGTGGTTTTAATTAGTACAAAATTAAACATGGATAACTACAGTGGTCCATCCATATAGTAAACCATATCCGATTAACCTATTATTTAGGACAAGCTATCAAAAAGAAATATATATATACAGTGGATTTCATTTATTACAACCTTGGTTGTAGCGACCATTTGCCTATAGCGACTTTAAATCTAAGTCCCTTGAATTTAAAGCATATTTTAGTACAAAATTCATGTGGCTATAGCGACTTTGGATGTAACGCCGAGCTTGGGTGTAGCGACTGTTTTTATTGAATCATTTGTAACAAATTCCTAGAAATCCCATGCAGATATTGCGACCGGAGTCGGCCGCCAAAGACACAAAGATTTCTTTCTTTCACAAACATTTCTTATTTTTTGTTTTCTTACACACAGATGGTCAGCAACTGTGGAGACCTTTACCTTTGGTTTATAGATATCAGCTAAGTAGGTAGGGAAACATGTACATTTCGGAGTTAAATTTATGGTTCAGTTACAAAGTGATATTCTGAGTAGCAACTGGGTTTAGTAAACTTTTGAATAAGTATGGTTGCTAGACGCAGATTCACTGTTAAAGAAAAGGACTAATATTACACATTTACTGTAACTAATATTACAGATTTTTTTAAATGTACCAGTGAATAACTATGTGTGCAAATATTTTCAATAATAAATGAATATAAACTATACATGTGTATGTGTCTGTATCTCTTTACTTTTGCCTGTAACGACTTCCAGATATAACGACGAAAATAGAGTGGTCCCTTCATCGTCGTTATAACCGAAATCCACTGTATATATATATATATTTCTTCTGTGTGTGTGTCACTGAACTCCTCCTAAAGAGCTGGACCGATTTTGATGAAAATTTTTGTTTTCGGGTGAATTCGAGAATGGTTTAGGTTCTCAATTGAAGCCGATAGATGGCGCTGTTGTCGAGATATTAAATTCACCCGAGCGAAGCCGGGGCGGACTGTTAGTAAACATATACATACATAATTCAAAGAGCAATACATCATATAGATATAAATCTATGGAGGAGACAGGATGGCAGAGATATAATGATGTTAATACTTACTGTTTGAACATCCCAATGCACACCGTTTAGGCATGATACAAGCAAATCACAAGCGTCTATATCGCAAAGAAACAGCACAAACGAAGCGTCCGGGTCGCAAAAAAACGATTGCACTGGAATGGCGGAGGAACTAAAAGCTCAACTCACACAATAACTTCGGAAAATTCTTACACTTCACTACAGAGGAGAGGACTCAACTCAATGTGGATCGGTGGATTAATTTCACGAAGTAAAGCACAAATATGGGACGAAAACTACAAACAAGCGCAAACGCAAGGAGCAGTCGCCATATTTGTGAACTGATAATTTGACATTTAACAATCAATAATGCTGGGGCTACACCTAACGAGAAACGTCAATGCCCATAAACGCAACAATTATTGCTTTAATTTTGACGCGATAAATTGAGTGGCCACACTTGGACGGTCAACGTCATTTCAATTTCAATGCCGTTGAACGGCGTTAAAGTTGGCATTAATGTAAACTGACCATTTATTTTTTAACTCAAAACGGGACATGGGTTTATTTATACTCCCCAGTTAGCAGGTTAACAATAAAAAAATATTATGTTATTTATTTAAAAACTGTAACTTTATACAATTAATGTTCACTATAATTATAATCACAATAATTATAATTATTTTTATTTTAAAAAATTGTGAAAAATAAAAATTAATCATCAGTTCAATTTGCTGAAAGCAAATTTCCTCAGACAGTACTTATTAAATGCAACATATTTTTTAATTATATTTATACTTGTCAGTAGAACAAATTTGCTTTAATAAAGTTGGTGATGATTTTAAATAAGAATAAAATTCTGGGTTTACATTGACCATTTTACATTGTTATCAACATCGCCTTGAGAACTGGAACCTGTAAGTGATTTTTTTCAGACGTCTACAATTTATTCATAATAAAAAAATAGTTTTTCTACTGGAGCATTTGTAGGTACCAGGTAGACATAAAATATATTCGATTAAAATGCAAAAGAATTTATGTTGAAGATTGTTGGTGCGAAAGTGTTTGAATACTTCCACCCAACGAGTTTCTGCGAAAACTTTTAAATTATCCCATTCGGTTATTTTTTGGTCGGTCCCGCTCTCGCACCGTCCGTGTCTGACGAACTTCATAGTTTAAAATTTTCGCGCGGTTCAGGAAAACGGGACTATTTTGCGTCCCGGAGCTTTGTTTGGGGACAACGGGACAGGTGACCGAGAAAAGGGATAGTTCCTATAAAAACGGGACGTGTGGTCACTTTACGTTAATATTCCTTGAATTTCTAATACTCTATATTTAATGAGTGTAAATGTATATTATATGAATATATTTTATCATTGCCTAAGCATGGCTCTGTTTGCAGAATCTCAAGAAACGTAATAACTTTCATTATTCCACTCCATCACAGCCATACGTGCGACCCCGTTGCGCTCACCGTGCACAATGAGACAAACGTAGTGTGGCCGCTTCAACGCGTTAATTCGTGCGTTAATCTCTTTGATGTACCGCCACTCGAGTTATCGCCCAACGGCAAACGGCATTGTTAATGCCGTTGTAAAATTATCGCGTTAAGTCGTGACCACACCTACATTCAACGTCCATCAACGCGATAATTAACGGCATTTCTCGTTAGTGTAGCCCGAGCATAAGAAATCATTAATTCACTGTGTTGCTATCGTAATTATTACGCAGCTTGTAATCTACACAAACATTTACAAATAATTATACTACGTATTAAATAAAATGATTAGGTAATGAAATTATTAGTTTTTAATTTATTTTTTAGTCGTAAATTATATTTGATTCGCCGGTTTCGCCATCTGCGGTGACATAAAGTAACTAATTGTTTTGGATGGCGATAACAGATGTCGCATTTTTTTAAAAATTACCTCAAATCTGTCAATGTATGGAATTGTCCTACCCCTGTTAATAACTATTAAAAAATATTAAATTTCAACATTATTTCATTTGTATTTACCTCGTTTTATTTTCAATATAGTAAAATTAATTTTGCAAGTGGCTATCATTTGGGACGTCCTTTGCCTGGTATAGCTGCTTCAAATTTAAAAAAAAAAAATGAAATGTCAAATATCATTTTGCTACAACCAATCACGATGCAGAAGCTAAGTCGAGTAAGTTAAGTTCGTGAGATGGCCGTCTGATTCGGGTTAGGGATGGGCAAGGAAAAATCTATCTCGTGATAAATATAGATATAAAGGCATCATTTGCATGATGTAAAAATAAAGCCCAGAATTTAACAATGCTGACGGTTGGACGACGAAAAAAAAATGACAGCCACACATTTGTAGCTCCTTTTTGGTGTTTCATGGTTTGCCCATTATTACAAAATTTAAAAATATTATATCGAAATTGATACGATTTCGATACTCGAAAGTAAATATCGATATCGGTATATATCGCGATTAAAAATATCGACTATATGTATCGATATTTTTTGCCCAAGCCTAATTCGGGTAGAATCTACTAGTTAGTCTGTGGGCGGGCGTGGACCTTTGTGCTCCTTCTAAGCGCAACCTAAATTATTTATTTTTTAATTACTGATTCCTTTTCACTTGTAGATTCGATCTCTTTGAGTTTCGCCAATAATCTTCCTTTTAATAATAATTTTTTTAATAGGATAAGGGTGACAAGCGAGCACACAGTCCACCTGATGGTAAGTGATTGCTGTGGCCCATAGACATCAACATCTATCCTCGTTAGCGAATAAAATGCAGATGCGTTGTCAGCCGTGAGGACTAAGATGGAATGCCTCTTTTCCAGTAAAAAAGGTTTCCGGTTCTCTACACTCACCAATGGAAACACAGCAGTGATAAGCTGCTATTTTACGCTGGTATTCTGTGAGATCGTGGTCCTTCCCCGGTCGAGCCGACCCATTCGTGCTACAACTATACTATTAGTATAGCTGTAGCATGGCTCTACCATGTATAATTTTTTTCCGTAAGCTATATTATCTTTTTTGCCACGGTCGTGGTATTCTTTAGCTTTAAGTTTCCAAGCAAGGTTCAGAACGTTATATATCGATAAATTCTTCCAGCCACTCGCATTGATTTGGCATTGCTTTTGCTTATTTAAAACTAGAAAGCAGCAGAAAAACTGTGCAGCTTTATCTAATGATATTTCGATTAGATTGTCAGTTCAAGTGTACAGTTCTCAGTTTTGCCTACACACGTACGTTTTAACTGAACAGTTCGATTGTACAGTTAAAACTACACAGTTAAAACTGAAGGTCTGTAGCCCGCTTAAGTAACAGATTTAAAAAGCCTATATTATCAAATAGTTTTAATTTTTTAATTTAAGCTGTAAATACTCTCACTTGTGGAATGTTATCACACTTTGTTGTCACCTTCTGGTAACGAATTTTACATAATCATTGTTACTAAAAATACTTTTATTTTATTACTAACATGAAACATAACCGAACTACACAACACACTATTTTCCTCGTTTAAAATTTTAAAATATTCTTAGACGTTTTGAGCAAAACAACGGCCATTTGCAAATTATGTCAAATTTAGTTCCCGGTACACACAAACGTTTCGTAGGGTATAGCCCAGGGTGATTCAACTCTGTATGAAGCCCGAGAAACTTGCACACAATCATAATTTTATCTATGTGTGGGGTGGGCGTGTAAAATTAAAGCGAGAAAAAGATATCGCCGTTTCATTCTTTCGCGTTGTTTCAGATTGCCATTTTAAAAATTAGATACAAATATACATAACTATTATATCGGAAGAAACTGATTTTTTTAAATTCTATGCTATATTTTTTCTTTTGTTTGCACCTTACAGTAATTATATACATATTACTTTGAGGTTTGCACAATTAATTGACCTACTAATTGATTAAAATTAAATTATTAAATATTAGCAGAATTCTATCAAGCGAAGCCATGAACTAAAAGAAGAAAAAAATTACATTTGTTTGTCAACGTCTTTCATACTGAAAATATTTTCTGAAATTGATGCAAATTTATTTAATGATTTAGATTTTAATATTTGTTATTGCGTTTTGCTTTAATTCAGTTATTATCGGTTCAGAATACTTCATTTTCGTTTGTAGGCAATTCTTCGCGATTGTGTGTGTGTGTGAAGATTTTTTGTGAGATACTGACTCTGTATGTATCCCCCGCCAATTTTAGACCCATTTCTGTACTGCCAACACTAAGTAAAATTTTTGAAAAAATTATTCTTGATCAAATGTTAATTTTTTTTAATGTTAATAATTTACTTCATAAAAATCAATTCGGTTTCACAAGGGGTCGCTCGACAACTGATGCTAGTGTTGAGCTGATTAAATATATTTTCAATGCATGGAGAATTCACAGGATGCTTTGGGTATATTCTGTGACCTATCCAAAGCCTTCGATTGTGTTCACCATGAAACATTAATCAGGAAACTACAACACTACGGTGTAAGAAGTAATGCTCTTAAATTAATTGTTTCATATTTAAGTAACAGAACTCAAAAGTTGTCATTAATAGTATGAGCTCTTCCGGGTCGATAGTACAAATGGGCGTGCCTCAAGGCTCAGTTCTCGGCCCTTTCTGTTTCTTGTATATATTAATGACTTACCTTACATAGTAGGGGATAACCATAATATAGTATTATTTGCTGATGACACTTCATTAATTTTCAAATTAAAACGACAATTATTAAAATATGACGAAGTAAATAATGCTATATCTAAATTAGTAAATTGGTTTAATGTTAATAACTTGCATTTAAATAGCAATAAAACGAAATGTATGAAGTTCATGACTCCAAATGTCAGACAATTAAATACTAATGTAATTTTAAAAGTTTTAAAGTCGATACCACCATTTTTCTTGGAATAACACTAGACGCGAAGCTTCAATGGAGCCCCCATATATCAAAGTTAGCAAGCAGACTTAGTTCTGCAGCATATGCTGTAAAAAAGATTAGAAATCTTACCAGTGTGGAAACGGCTAGACTTGTTTACTTTAGCTATTTCCATAGCATAATGTCGTATGGTATTTTGCTATGGGGACACGCAACTGACACTGAAATTATATTTGTTTTACAGAAGAGGGCCATAAGAGCAATCTATGATTTAAAACCTAAGGAGTCGCTCAGACAAAAATTTAAGGAAATTAATATATTAACTTTGGCCTCTCAATACATTTATGAAAATGTAATGTACGTACACAAAAATAAAAGTAGTTATACAAAAATAAGTGATGTGCATTCTGTAAATACTAGGAACAAACACAAGCTAGTAGTACCAGTTACTCGACTCCACCGAGTCAGTAATTCATTCTTGGGGCGATGTATACGCTTTTACAACAAAATCCCAGAAAATATACAAAATTCGACCTGCTCAAAATTCAAAAACTTTATTAAACATAGTTTGTATAAAAAGGGTTATTATAATGTTAAGGAATTTATGGATGATAATAACCCCTGGGAATGAGGTGTTCGCTGCCAGGCTGTTTCTAATTTGTTTTGTGTGGTTAATTGTGTAATATACATGATTGTAAGCTGTTATTTAAAAAAAAAAAGTCCCGCTGGGTTTCTTGCTGGTTCTTCCCAGGACAGAGGTTTTTTTTCGAACCAGTGGTAATTAGACAAAAGAGTGACTTTCAATAAGTATTATTTATAATCTATATTGAATAAAAAAGTTTCTGTTTCTGTTTCTATGAGATATTGACTATAAATTAATTTATTATTTAAAAAAATTATGCAAACAAAAAGCACAAAATCATCCGATCACTTTCTGCAGATTACCTACAATAAAAGAAAAAAACTTTTGATGATATTGTGGTAAGTCTTTAAGCATTTTGAATTTATTCATCGTTATTTGTAGGGATTATTACTATATTAACTCGAATTTTATCTGTTTCAGATTATGTATTTGGGCTGAGTTTTCGACATGAGAATTTTGCTGATTTAAATTTACGTTAATGTTCTGTGAAGAATAGCTCTCACGATAACATATGTTATAAATCAATATTACGCGTGGAAATATTATCTACAAAAGCAATAAAAAACATAAATAATAATATATAGTGTATAAAACAATATCTTCCAAAAAATAAAATTACATAACTATACCTATTTTTAGTTTTATTTTATCCCACATACTCCTCTAAAGTAAATTCGAGTAATTTTGGTGCAACCGCTCAAATGTATGGGAATTTACCCCATAGGTTTGTGAGGCTTGAGCCAAAATTACTCGAATATGCCTTCAAAAGAAAAAGTTCAAAGTTACACAATACAAAGGTTTGAAATTCCCGCTAATAAAGTTTTATATGGGCGCCCACCGAGGCGCTTTTCGTGTACATTCATAAACACGTGTTTCCTTTTTTTTAGTATGAAGTTGGCGTTCTTCTCTTGGTAGAGAGTAATTGTGTTCTGTGGTATAGCCAGTCTAGTAAAATTTCTCAACTAGTTTACGCGTTAACTTGGTTTTGCAGACGTTTCCGTGACCTCGTCTATGGCTACATAGTCGACATACGTAGACCGTAGACTAGTGTAACGGCATGATGAATTAAGTTGTCTATTATTAAGTCGCCCTTCTCTTTTGGACACGCGATGATACTATGACGGCATCCTTTTCTTCACCTAACACAATAACAAACTGCTATTTATACTCTTACGCTATCTACATTTAGTTGTAATTTGTTTGCGCAATAATATTATGAACTAGTACTATCCGACCACGTTCTGGCGTCATGGAGGACGTTATGGAGTTTCAATTTAGCCGTCTACGGATTCGACTATAAATTATAGTCCATTGATTGTTCGTAAACCGTCTTCTCGTTCACAATACGTCGACGGTCGAATTAACTAGTTCGTTTACTCAACGCCCATCGCTAGCTTTCAGTGTCAGGAATTTTTGCGGATGTGACGCATCAGCATAATATTGTGAATTTAGTGATTAAATGAAAAAAGTAAGCTGGACTGGCTATACCATACAAAATGCTTCTGCCGATTTGAAGCACCCTCATTGTCCGTACCGGGACTAAAATTGACATAATATGCCAGTCTGTTGTGTTATTTAAATCGTATCTCTGTATTTTGAATTTTTAAACTATAAAATGTAAGTATGTTATGTGGTTTGATTATGTTTGATTTTAGTTACATAATAAGAATTATTTTTAGTAATAGTGAGAGTGTGCGTAATATATAAAACTCGTTACCAAAAGGAAAGTGGGATAACATTCCACAAGTAAGTTAATTTACAGCTAATATTAAACAAATTAAAACTATTTGATAATATAGATACTTAAAAATTTAGTACCTATATTATCAAACAATAGTAGCCGTGGCTTAGTAACCCATGGTAAACGTAGGGCGACTCACATGGCTGGCCCGAAGTGAAGGGCTGGCCCAAGGTGGTCACTCTGAATGGGCTTGTCGAGCCCTTGAACATGTGTTAGTGGACTGCGGGTAGAGGAGAGTCCTCTCCTACTCATATCCTCCGCGACTTTGGCGGGGCTACACCACTTGGTGCTGGGGGAGTCTGTTGTGCAGATGGAGTTGGAGGCCGCGAAGGGCAGTGTGGCTTGTGTTCTTGGTGTACCTTATCCGAGAAGGAAAGGGGGAGAAGTCCTCAACTAAAGAGGGGCTGCTATTAGTCGGCTGGCGCTGGTGGGGCCGCGGATGTGTTTGAAAGCGTTTCCGTGGCCCTGCCAATGTGCGGCGAAGGTGGAACACCATGGAGTTTTAGTAGGTGCGAGTCCGACATAATCCGTTCTTGCCCCCACGAAGCGGGTATGCGTAGGCATTTCCTTATTTGAAACCCGGAACAAAATCCGTTCTGTAATTACGAATAAAAACGTAGATAGACCAACGCAGCGTCGATCATGGTTTTATATGAGGTATAAAGCTTGCATCTAAGGTATTAATAGATACATTTATTTATTGTATGGCATTATATTAATATGATTCATAAATAGAATGTACTTTACGGGTAGGCCTAGGTATAGAATTTTTATCGATATGTTTTGTCACACTGTCTTATCTCTATTATTAGTTCCTTGAACGTTCACTTCTGCTGTCAGCGCCAAAATGGCGAAAATCAAATCGCCTCAATATGTCACGGTGTATAGCCAGTCCATATATAGAGGTCAGTGTTAAATACACATCAGACTAGGCTGTATGGTGTAAGACTTTTGCCTGCCTTAATTGGCGAATCGTAACAACAACAAACTGTCTGTGTCAGTGGCACTGCTGTGCTACATATTTATTTATCTATGCTGCTGTGGGGAGTTTTGGCGGGAACTTGACCGGCGGCGGTTTGCTGCTCCTGTATTATTGTTTAAATAATGGTTTGAAGTGGATTTTGATATGTAAAAGTAGTGCGATTTTGTGTATTAAATGTCTGCGCATGTGAACTATTAGTGGAAACGGTAAAACAAGTGCTCTGATGGTGATGTGATTCTCAAGATAATGTGTCTGTCTGCTTAGGCGCCTTGAGATACCATCGCCAACTGTCAGCTGTCTGCTGGCTCAAGTTGCCGTCAAAATCTCCCAAGAGCTGCACAATGTGACGCATCAACATATTTTGAAGCAGTGTACTATGAAGGATAACTATACATTGAACTTGAGGCTCAGAACCCAATGCCGTAAAGCCAGTTATAATAAAAAAAAATTGTTTTTGTTTACCTGTCAGCCTGTCACTGATCACTCAACTCATAATATAAAGAAGACTTGGCTTTAGCCTTTACGGTTTTTGAAAATATGAAGAATTAAAGAAAATAAGAATTGGCTTCGGCCTTTATGGATTTTGAAGAGACGGAAAGAAGAAAAATAAGACTTGGTTCCGGCCTTTACACCTTAAAATAATTCTATATATTCAAAATAAAAAAGACAAGGCTATATGGCTTAGTTCCTTTGCCTGCTCTCTCGAGCGAATTATAAAAACAACAACAACAACACTGCTGTGGTGTGGTGCTGTCATTGTCATCCATCAAGTAAAAAATAAAGCTTATGCTGAATAATTATGTTTTGGTTATAAATTCCGTATTACTCAATGTTATGATTAAATAACGCCAATAAGGAGTTTGATATTCAGGTTTTTAGCACTCTTATAAAACGGTAGATCCGAATGTTTCTGTTATAAAACATAGTTAAATGAAATATTTTACGTAAATCCTTACAATGCTACCTGGGATTGGAGTGTTTGGAACTGGATCAGTAGCAAAAGTTCTAGTCCCATTTTTAAGAGAAAAAGGATTTTCAGTGGAAGCAATATGGGGCACGACCTTACAGGAAGCCGAAAATACTGCGAAAGAGCTTAAGATTCCATTTTTCACCAACAAAATTGACGATGTTTTGCTGAAGAAGAATGTAAATCTTGTTTTTATCGTCTGTGCGCCATACCTTCATGCTCAAATATCAGTTAAAGCTCTTGGAATTGGAAAACATGTTGTCTGTGACAAACCAGCGGGACTCTGTCAAGCAGAAGCACTGAAAATGGTGCGAGCAGCCCAATATTATCCATCACTAATTTCTATAATCAATCATTCCTTGAGATTCTTACCAGCATTTAGTCATATGAGAAAATGTATTCAAGATGGTTATTTGGGCAATCCTGATGAATTAACTTTAATAGATGTTCGTGTTCAAATGGGATCACTGCTTGGTGATACTTATAATTGGTTATGTGATGATACCATGGGAGGTGGCACTCTTACTCTTGTTGGAAGTCATGTCATTGATTTGGTGTCATTTTTAACAGGGCAGAAGGTTGTCAAAGTCCATGGTGTGCTGAGAACATTTGTAGAAGAGACTGCCAAAGTAAATGGCATTAGAAAAATTACAGCTCCCGACTTCTGTACATTCCAGTTGCAAATGGACAAAGGTTTATTAGTTACAGTCACATTGAACAATCACTTGCCTGGTCCTTGCTTTAACCAGGAAATATATTGTTGTAGTAAAAAAGGATATTTGGTGGTAAGGGGTGGAGACTTGTACGGTAAACTGCACAAGATAGGTCCTAAAAATTCTCAAGAAGAGGAATGTAAAAGGCCTCATGATAGGGAAGAAGTTATATATGTGGACGTTGAAGATTTGAGTTGCACATCAAGTGTTATACCGAAACCTTACATAAAGGGCTTATGTAAAATGATAAGTGCACTCAAGGAAGCATTCCTTCCAGTTAAAGAGCAAATGGATTGGGTTAAAGAACCAGTTACAGCGGCTGCTACTTTTGAAGATGGACAAAGAGTACAAGCAACTATGGAAGCATTAAGAAAATCAAGTGAAGATGGATGTTGGACCACTGTTCAATTACTAACAGAGCCTCCAGATCCAAACCCAGCACTGTCTGCAGCAGTCAGAAGAACTGCCATATCTTTACAATAGCATTATGTTATTTAAGATGTACTTATGTAGCCATCATTTTGTACCTTATATTTTAGAAATATTTTGCTTGTAGTATTTGTGTTATCACATAGTTAAGACTGTGTTATTGAGATTCTAGAGTAAATTATTAAGTTATTATCATATTGTACAAATTATTGTAAATTACAATCTGATCAAAAATTGAACTAAAAAATAAATTTAAGGAAACACTATGAGTATGATCTGACTTACTTTAGGTATATTCACCACCACTAATGTATTGTTTATTGCCATGCACAGCTTAATATGCAGAACATTCTTAACTATCTGCAACAAGTTTGTTCAATTGCAATATTTTAATAAGTATTTCTTGATTTGAAATGTGATAATGTTTAATAGTATTTTACCACAGTATTAATAAAATGTATGTCATAGCAATTCCAATTTTGTTTAATAAGCTTTTAGGAGTTTTGTTAAAAATTATACTTATTAGCTCTTAGGACAAAGATGATTTAAATATAAAAATGCAAAAATTAGATTCATTAACCAGTAGTATAACTGCTTGCCATAGTAACTAAATGTTTAGGGATTTATACAAATAGTGTGTATCTTAAATTAACTTTCATATAATTGGTTGTATGATTCACATTTGTATTGGTAAGAAATTATATATTAAATTACTTTGCATTTGATTCTTTAAACACCCTAAACAAGGTTTGAAAACATATTTCTTATAAATAAAAATATAAATCTAAATCATAATTGTTGGAATTTAATTTTTGTATCTAGTTTCATCTGACTACAGAAAAATTAAATGCAGTGAAATCAACTTCTATCATAATTTGTGTGATATTTGTAACCAACTTCAAGTATATTACATTACTCTGCATTATACTGGGTAGTGCAGTATAATCATCTGATGTGAATGACAAATTAAGGGATGATTCTGTGCCATCTAGTCAAAATCTACACATTAAGAGTATTTCTGGGCTGCTAGAATTTTCGAGAAGAGTTTTTTTTACAATTAATTGCTGTTGTGCTGTGCCCGAACAACCAAGTTAGGCAATTGAGAGAAACAACTGCAGCTCGGACTTAATATAGGTACCTATGACGAAATGATAAAATCATCTTTACTATTCACCTGTTTCCTTACATAAGGATCCATAAACTACTATTGAAGGAAAAATTCTAGAGCAATATAATGTTCTCCAGACCGAATTTCGGTCACGGCGGCCAGCTTCAACAAAGACTAGCCATCGGCACAGGACAGGAATTATAGTGCCCAAGTGTAGTATGTGCAAGCATAAGTGCACTCTCTATTCCCTCATACTCATAGTCCGACGGGACAGTAAACAGACACGACTGGAGAGAGATCAGGCACAGGACCTACAGCTTTACGTGCTTTCTGAGGCACGGGGGTGACACCGCCAACTTCCTGGCTCCGGGCAACTACTGAGAATTTATTAATGGAAAAACTCAATAACTGATTGTTTTTGGCCCGAATTGGGATTTGAACCTGGGACCTCATGATCATCAGTTGCACTAATACAACCACTACACCAATGAGGCAGTCAGAGAATATAAGGATTGTGGCTAAGTCTGTTTTCCTTTTATTATTTTTTATGTTTGTAATTTGTTTTCTTGTCTGATAACAGCAATTTTACTAATTATAACAGTTTTCTAGTTCCTAAAATAATAAAATTATTAAAAATAAAAAACAGAAAAATATCAGTGATAGATTATAAAAAGTTCATGTGGTGTATTGTAAAGTCTTTGGCTCTAGTGATGCTGTCCAGGGAGAAAAAGAAGGAATATTTTTTGTATGAAATACTCTTAACTATTACTACTCATAATTTCTGTCTTTTGAAAGGATTGACTAAGAATATAAATTTAAATATATATATGTTCGAAAAATACCGCATTTATTTGTTTGATAATAAGGCTGACAGCATGTCATGTTCTTGGTAAATTGGCAATAAGTTCTGTCATATAACAATTTAAAAAATTACTTATTTAATATACATATATTATCTTGGAAACTAGATTTATTTTTAAAATAAATACCTAGCAGGCAAAAGTCAGTCATTATACAAGTTTTAATATAAATTAAAGGCGATTTCTTAAGATTTAATAAAAAGAAATAAAAGAATAATCTATCGAGAACATAATATGCATATTATTTTTCAATTTAATAGTTCAAACTTACTTTTTATTTATCTTTAATACCGTATAGAAGCGGTTCTTATTATATTTTACGTAACATGTTAATAAAGCATGACTACACTTAGGTTATGATCAGTGATCACGTTTTGTGGAATAATAAAAACATTTAAATCAAGAGGTGTTAAAGGTAGAAAGTAAGACACAAATATTTTATAACAATCTTATAATAAATGCAAAGAAGTTAACATTATGTCCCCGCAGTAACGAACATTAATTACACAATCACATTTCCATACATAACTACAACTAAAAAGTCTAAACCAATTCGAATCCCGCGAAATTATGATAAACACTAAATTTAATTTTCAATCTTGGCTAGAATGTCCGATTCTCTGAAGAGATGATACTCCTTATCATCATTTTCCAGGGAAACTTTAGTACCGCCGTACTCTGGTAGGAGAACTCTGTCACCAACTTTCACTAATACGGGAATAAATTCGCCGTCTTCTTTTCTTGCTCCAGGTCCTACAGCAACCACTTCTCCATGTAACACCTTAGACTGAGCCTTTTCAGGAATAACGATGCCGCCTGCCGTTTTGGTTACAGCCTCGGCTCTTTTGATTAAAACACGGTCAAGTAATGGAATAAGACGTTTAACAGCGTTTGCCATCTTGCTGAGCGTTAAAATATAATGATAAGATATGAATTAAAAGCAAACGGTCAATGCAGCTCGCAAAATACTTTTCTTACAATCTAGAATATTCGTCACTTTTCCAATTCCAACAACGCCGGTAGAAAAATTTGACTGAAGTAAAATCCATGTGTTACCTGTGTTGCCTACACTTATTTATGAGCTACCAGTTTGAACTTTTATTTCTTTTATCTAAAAACATTTAAATGTATCATTTAAAAATATGCTTGTATAATTTTTATTAAATAATGATATAATTTGGTAATTTATTCTTATTAAAATAATAATTTTCTATTTGACTTGTCTACCTTATGCAATCTAGTGGTGAGTAGAATGACTAATGTAATTTCTATGCTACACTAGTAAAATATAGCCGATAGATGGCCCTACCAGGTTATATCATAATAATATGTTGTCGCTGTAGATTGCGACCATCATAATAATCTATACACATATAATAAATCTGTAGAAAAGTCGTGTCTGTAATTTTAATATATTTTTGAGAAAACAAGTCCAGGGTACTAAATAAAGGGTACAGAAGCCAAATTAGTGGTTTTTAGAATTTTTGTCTATCTGTCTGTGTATTACCGATTCACGCAAAAACTACTGGACCGATTTTCATAAAATTTTATACGTAGGTAGTTAGTAACCCGGGGCAACTAATAGGCTACTTTTTATCCGATTACAGAACTTAAAAAAGAAGGTTAAGTATTTTTCTTACTTTAGATGTTACTTT
>JAGSMP010001699.1:0-43114 GCA_029286625.1 Parnassius orleans | reverse complement strand
ATTCAGAAAACTGCATCTCTGACGAATCAATTTAGCTCAGTTTCTTTTCAAAAGTCTGCATCCCTGACGGATAATTATGCTCAGTTTCCTTTAATTAAAAAATATCCCATTTCCATTTGGAATAAACAGGCTATTTTCATGCTTTCCTATACGCTGCGTTTCAAAACATTTAAATAGGCTGACGAATCAATTTTGCTCAGTTTCCTTTTAATGGCTGCATCTCTGACAAATCTATAAAACTCAGTTTTCTTTCAATTCAAAAGCAATGGATAGTTCATTTCCCAGTGACCATGCGGGCGAAGCCGCGGGTAACAACTAGTCTTGTAATAATTATATGTGACCATGTCTAACACAAAACTAACTTATCAGAAACTAAACTTATTACTATTAAAACTAATTAAAACTAACTTATTACTATTAGAATTAACAATAGATTGGTGAAGTATGTGTACTCTACTAAAAGCGATTGCCGTTTCTATCTTTTGAACTACATTATAAATAGTACGAAAGTTATTTAAGTTTTGATATAGAGCATTTATTTGACTTACTACGTTATGTACTTTAGACTGATTATACTGCAATATTTTCAGTTGCGAAGTTTTAATATTACGATAAATTAAGTTATATTTCAAGTCATCCGAAATGTTAACTAATTTATCAAAGGCTTTTTGCATAAGCGACAGTTTTCTTTGTTTTTTAACGGATGTTCTCTATTTCTAAGCTGGCTAATCTCCGTGTTGTATCTCATGGCGTCATCATTATCTAGATTGCCTGAAATTAATTTAACCTAATGGGTTTATTAAACCTCTTTTTAATAGTTTGCTAGGCATTATTTGCTTCAATCTATCTTTTGTAAGTTTAAAAATAAGATAAACTAGAGAGAAAAACTATCAAGGTAAAGTAATGCCAGTAAAAACAAATAATGTAAGTATTAATCGTGAAATTAAAAATAATGTGGTTTTCGCTGTAGTCGCCGTAGTTAATAACGGCTAATGCTTTCTGCGATCCATACAGTCGTTCCAAGAATTGCAACGCTGAGAAATATGTAGCAAATCAGGTATTGGTGTAAGTCGTGACTCGTAATTGACGAGGGTAAAACTTCGTTTCGTGTAGTGAATGTAATCGCCTGTCAATTTCTTGAAGTTCCATATCATGTGTTTCTTGGATTACTTTCGAATTTCTTTTTCTGTAGATTACTTTTACTGTAGTGTTCAGAGTTAGAATATCGAAGTAGTAGTTGTCGATTTTCATTTTGTATTTGCAATTGTGAGTGGAGTAGAAGTCTTTGGATTGTACATACCCTTGCGCGAGTTTTACTATGCCAGACGACGTCATACAGTGCGACGTCACGTCGAAGTTGCATATCGTACGCAAAGTGCAAGCTCCGCAACAAACGGCCAGCCAGCTGTTCGGTGTGTGTAATGCGATCCACGCGTCATTGCATGATGCCGGCTTGACGTCACAGGAGGTCCCTGAACTCCCGTTTAGCTTCACACGGGGCATTGTTGTTGTAAGTTGAAACCGGTAAGTTTTGTAACAGAGAAAACTATCTTGTTTCATTTGAGTGCACAGCTTCATGTCAGTTTCTGTCACAGATATAGGTGTTCTTCTGAAAGTTAACTGCAATGTATTCAGATTGTAGGTTTATAATATTAGTCAGTTTTAACAGGCAGTGGAATCATTTTGTAGAAAAGAAAATCTTCATGTGAAGTAAGTGGAATGTGAATTTCAAACAAGAAGTAATCTGAAGTAACTTGCGCCTTCGCGTACAGTAGTTTATAGAGAGTTTTGATGTCTTCTCTCACGTTTTCCACTGGTAAAGGCATCATACATAATAAATAAAATGGGTATCCCACATGTAACAAATTTATCCTTTTACGCTGTCATCGAATTGGTGTTCAAAAGGATGGTCATTCACGGCCAATTCTTGTATAATTTCAAGAGTATCGCATAAAGTCTGAGGTGTGGAAAGCTAAAATAAGTTGAAGGGCTCTCAAATATCGGTGTCTGAGTTTTAACAAAATGAGGCAATCTGTTCATAAAAAGCACGCAAACATTTTGGATTGAAGAATGTGGACCTTCGATGGCACAATTTTTATAAAACTCCCCAATAACCAACGGGCAAAGATCTCCACTGAAGAGAAGATTGATTCTTCATTGGAAAGTTTTCTGTGATTGTTCACCAGCTAGACATGGCAGCTTCTAATAGTGGCGTTACTAATGTTGCAAAGAAGCCTATTCAAACCCAGCATAGTTCTTCAAGCACAAAAAGTCAGTGTGAGATTTCGGCGCAATCAAGATGGTTTTTGGCAGAAAGAGGATCCTAAAAGGTCCTGCCCTTAATAGCTAAAAATAGCTTACTTAAACTATCTTTTATATCCTTAGGTATCCTTTTTTTTCTATTATTTAATATTAAGTACTACTTCATGGCTCTGATTACAACTGTAGCATAGAACACTATTATGTCTATAGGTCTATAGTTATAAGGAGTTCGCTTGTAATAGCTATTTTATTGCAATTTTTTTTTCTTTTTTATAAGTTCTTTTCGTTGTATTATAAACTCTTTGGAATGTTTGTCCTTGTAAATCAAAATAGATTTTAATCATGTTTCATGTATAGTATATAACTGCATATGTTTCTTTTTTTTTAGTTTCTTAGTAGAGGAGTCTTACTTATTTAGTAGGTTTATCTATGCTATGCATGTTAACGGTAATAGCTGTGGTAATAGTCTAATTATAATCATCTTTATAATCTGTGCTAACAATACTTATTGTTTTTTTACTTTTATAAATGTACCTTAAAACTATACATAATATTTTCTATTTGATTTTAATTTTGACATTTTTTTCTTAGCCTTGATAGGCAAACGACAAATGTACCATACAGCCAATATCGATTTTGTACTTTGATTTTGTAATCGATTTATTATGGTAGACATTTTCTTATTATTTTGTGAGATACCTATTGAAGAACATTTATATTATTAGACAAAATATTTTGCTACTTCAGATATTTTATATAAGTTTGTACATAAAATGTATTTATATTAAGTTTATTTTGTAAACAGTTAACTGATGGGTTGGTGTTGTTTATGTTTACTACGTTTTAGCTTATAAATTAATTTTATAGTTTATATACCTTACTTTTATATTTTATATATCGTTTTTTTAGTGTCTTTTTTTTATTTATTTAATTATGTATTATCTTAGTCTATGAATTATGTCTGATGTTGAGTCGTTGAGCTCTGCAAATGATTCTTCTGCAATATCATTTTACTCTTGCGATGATTCTTTCAACGACAGTGCGCTTGATTTACACCAACTACTCAAAGCAGTTTTTACGTCTTTTAACAACTCTCTGAACATATTATGTCACATAAACGCTCAAAGTATCCTGAGCCACTACACCGAACTCGAAGCTTCATTTTCTTCCGAGCATATTCATGGCATATTAGTGTCGGAAAGTTGGCTGAAGCCTTCTTTACCGTCGACTTTATATCCCTACCCGGCTTTGTACTTGTTAGGAATGATCGGGTTGGAAGGTGGAGGTGGTGTAGCATTTACCTAAACGCATCAATTCCTCATAAAATTGTTTTAGCATCTCCTTCCTGCTATTCTGCCTCTTCAGAGTGTTTATTTTGGAACTTGATGTCAAGGATATAAGGATACTTCTAGGGTAGTGCCCCTCTGACGACAGACTACTGCTACTTTTAGATATGGCTCTTGTTGATATTTGTTCTGAGTACTCACACTGTATAATCATGGGTGACTTCAATACAGATTTGTTGAAAAACTCTCCTCGTTCCAAAAGCTTCTTTCAATTGTTGAGTCGGTTAATCTTTCTATTCTCCTTTAAAGGCTACTCATCACAATATTGGAACCGATGACTCATTGATTGATCTTATATTTGCTGCTTCTCCTGATCATGTGATGATGCACGGACAGTTACCTGCTTTGGGCATCTCACGCCATGACTTGATTTATGCTTCGTATAAGCTTAAACCTCCCAAATATTCCCCTTCTGTACTGCATCTGCGCAGTTTTTCTAAAATAGATTTTGACAAGCTAAGGAATGACGCTCTTAATCTCGATCTAGCCTCATTTATTGCAGCACCTCTATTCTTAACCAAATTATTCTCAGCCTTTATGATGCTCATGCCCCAGTTCACAAGGTTAGATTGAAGCGTCCCCCAGCCCCATGGATGACAGAGGGCGTAAGGTTGGCAATGTCTAAACGAAATCGAGCTTTTCTTCGTTTTAAAAGAGAACGTTCTGAAGAAAATTGGTTGTCTTTTAAAGCCAGGAATAGGTGCAATGAAATGGTACGGGCAGCTAAACGCCGATATTTCCATAATTGTATTAATAACTTCTCCCGCCGAAGTGTGGAATTTCTTAGATCTTTTGGGCTTTGGGCCAGCTACATTGGATTGTGGTCCTTCTCTATCACTTGATGAAATCAACCAACATTTGCTTTGTAACAGCAATGGACCCTACAATTGCTCCCAAACTGTGGTTCCATTGCTTCTGTGCAAATTTAATATACCTATCTTTAATTTCTCCTGTTTCTCAGGATGATGTCAAAAGTCTATTTTAGCAATTCAGTCAAGGCGGTGGGTGATGAGATTAGTAGACACATGGTAGTATTTATACTAGAGCACCTTCTTCCGGCAATTTCATATTATAAATTTTTCCCATGATTCAGGTCAGTACCTAATCTTTGGAAAAGGGCTTTCATAAACCCCTTCCAAAAGTTCTTCCCAATCATTTTCGCCCTATATCCATTCTACCCTTTCTTTCCAAAATTTTAGAATCCTGTGTTTACAAGCAAATTTCTACATTTATTTCAAAACATAACCTACTGAGTATATATCAGTCTGGGTTTCGCCCTGGTCATAGTACCAGTACTGCTTTAATTAACGTCACAGTCGATATTAGACAAGGTTTAGAAGAAAAAAACAGTACTGGTACTAGTTGATTTCTCAAATGCTTTCAACACAGTTGATCATGAAATCCTTCTTTCCATACTGTCTCATCTAAATTTTGGCCCTACAGCATTGGAATGGCTTGTATCTTATCTTCGCGGTCGACAGCAGTCAGTCTGTGTGGGGCAAATGACCTCAGCTTGGACTGATGTGGAAACTGGTGTGCAAGGCGGTATTCTTTCTCCTATAATTTTTTCAATTTTATAAACTTCATTACCTCCATCTTCGATTGCTCGTACCATCTGTATGCTGATGACCTTCAGCTATACGCAAGCTGAAATTGGGATATCCATTATGGGATTAAAAATTAAATGACAACTTTTTTTTTTTTAAAGGAGAGGGGCAAACGAGCATGCGGCTCACCTGATGGTAAGTGACTACCGC
Source organism: Parnassius orleans (assembly GCA_029286625.1). Lineage (NCBI taxonomy): Eukaryota > Metazoa > Arthropoda > Insecta > Lepidoptera > Papilionidae > Parnassius > Parnassius orleans. The sequence goes on along the minus strand of JAGSMP010001699.1, from coordinate 37,749 downwards.
CGCCCATGAACAACTGCAACACCAGGGAACCAGAGGAATTGCAGATGCGTTGCCGGCCTTTAAAAGGAGTAGGCTCTTTTCTTGAAGGTCCCTAAGTCGTATCGGTCCGGAAAATCGCTGGTGGTAAACTATTCCACAGGAAGTTGTGCGAGGAAGAAAACATCTTCTAAATCGCACAGTGGTGGACCGCCAATCATCCAGATGTGTGGATGGTATCGGGAGTTCTGCCGCGATGTGCGTTCGTGAAATTTGGCGGCTGATTAATCCGAATTCCCAGAGCACCCCGTGGTAAATGCGAAAGAAAATGCAAAGGATGCAACATCTCTTCGCAGCGCCAATGAATCGAGCCGATCGAAGGACTCGGTCGTCGACGATTCGAGCCGCTCTGCGCTGGATGCGGTCAAGTGGAAGGAGCTGGCACTGGGGAGCCCCAGCCCAGAGATGGGAACAGTATTCCATGTGAGGCCGAACCTGCGCCTTGTGTGTTGCAGGCGTTGTGCCGGCATGAAATACTGTCCGCTCTGCTGAGCACGCTGCTTTTTAGAGGCCAATTTGGCCTTCTTCCAAGTGACCGCGAAACCGCACGCTACTCGATATGTCGACGCCGAGGATTCCGATACTGGCTGCGGCAACAAGGAGCCTGAAACTGAGGAGATACGACAAAGGGTTCTTTTAGCGGTAAACGCGCAAACTTGTGTCTTCTGAGGATTAAACTGGACCAGATTTAGTCACCCCAATCCGAGACTTTGTTCAGCAAAGACTGACTTCAGACAAGTTTGTTCCGGTACTCGGCGACGTTTTCCTGAGAAATATTCGCACGGCCGGCGTATAGAGCATCACCAGCTATCATCCGCATAGCAATGAATGCTACCGGTTTGCAACATATCATTGATATGCAGAAGAAACAGCGTTGGTGATAGCACGCAGCCTTGTGGAACACCAGCGTTAATCGGTTGTAGTCGGAGCATGCACCGTCTACAACGACCTTGATGCTCCGATCTGCAAGAAAGCTGGTGATCCAATTGCACAATTTCTCGGGATGCCCAGGAAGGAGCTTCAAAGAAGCGCTTTGTGCCAAACCCGATCGAAAGCCTTCGCAATGTCCAAACTAACGGCCAATGCCTCCTTGACTCTACTGCCTCCGCCCATCTATGAGTCAGGTAGACCAGAAGATCACCAGCTGATCGACCCCGACGAAAACCGTATTGGCGGTCACTAATCAGCTGGTGATCCTCAAGGTACCGCATGAGCTGGCAGTTTATAACGGACTCCATTATTTTGGAGAACAAGGGGGTGATGGCGATAGGCCTGTAGTTGGACGGGTCTGAGCGGTCACCTTTTTTAGGGATCGGTTGAGACAAAAGCTGTCTTCCATGAATTTCGGGACTACGCCTAGGGAGTAGGAGTACCGGAAAAGACGCGTTAGAACCGGTGCCAACTCCGGAGCACACATCCTCAGCACAATTGGGGGGATTCCGTCAGGCCCACTCGACTTGTGGATGTCCTGGAAGAGGAGTGCTTTACGAACCGAGCGCTGTGAGAACCGCACATCTGGCATGGAGCACTCACACCGCGGGATGGTCGGCGGTGTCATCAAGAGTCGAATTGGACGCAAAAAGGGAGCCTAAAGGTCGGCTTTTTCTTTTGCGGCGTGGGCCAGTGAGTCGTCCTCCTGTGCAGAGATGGTAGTGATGGCTTACAGAAATTCCTGGACAGCCTTATGAGAGACCAGAATGCACGGGTTCCCGAAGGAAGGCGAACTAGTTTCTCGCCAATTCTGCCTATGTGCTCAGACTTTGCCTTGGCACAACACTTTGAAGGACCTGGAGGCGAAGTTATACTTTTGCATGCTGGTGTTTACATCCCGAGCCGCCGAAGCCTCAGCCCAAGCCTGATAGCACTCCTGCTTACTGCGTAATGCAGTCTTACAGGAGCGACCAAACCAAGGCTGCGATCTGCCTCGATGGGTACCACAGATGATGGAATAAATAGTTCCATTCCCTGTAGCACCACGTCAGTGACAGAGTCAGCAACCGCGCTGGGATCATCCGGCGAGAAGCAAACGCCCCATGGGTAGGATGCAAAGAAAGACCGCATTCCGTCCCAATCCGCCGACCTGTAATGCCAAACACGGCGGCAACCTGCAAAACCAACCGCGGGGAGCGTGAGTGGCACCACACTCCGGATCAGACAATGGTCCGAAGAGCCGAGAGGCACCGACGGAAACCTGATATCCGTCCGGATGAGAGGTCAGCAGAAGGTCCAACAGGAAGGTGGAGGATCCTTCACATCTGGAATCCGCGTAGGCGAAGTAACCAGCTGTGTCAGACCATATGCCGCAAAGTCATAAACAAATCTCCCGCATGATCGGTTAAACGTGAACCGAGCCATTCGGCGTGGTGGGCGTTAAAATCGCCAAGACCACGATCTCTGCGGATGGGACCTGTTGTAGCAAGGAATCTGTAGCCATTTGGACGTGGTCGATGAGTCGGTCTGTTTCGGCATTACCGCTATGGGACCTATAGAGGCACCCAGACGCGCGGATGGTCGTCGCTATCTACGCGTAGCCAAAGGATGGACAGGTCCGAACCTTCAAGACTGCCGAGGCGTCGAGAACAGATGTCTCTCTGACGTATACGCAACTCCAGCCCGAGGCACAAAGGAGTGTTCCAATTTGTACCCCAGGAGAGATGAAGTATCAGCCGGAGAGGACACCTGCGTCTCGGTCAGAAAGAGCAAGGTTGGCTTCGCCGTCTCGAGATGGTAGTGGACGGCGTTTAGGTTCGAGTGAAGTCCCTGATGTTGCAGAACCACGGATAGCGTGGCAGGGGTCGCCTTGGTCTTGTTGCTCAGTTTGCCCGAGCAGTTATTGTTTTGAGCGGAATTTGCCCCCAGAATACCTGCAGCAGCCTGAGCACCCACGCTCAGGAGTGAGTAGCATGGTCGTGGATGCTCAGCGAGGATTCTCCAGGGTGCTGTTACTCCTGGGGTAGTCTAAGATTTAATTCCGCTACCATGTTGATGGGGAGAATTGGGCCCGGTCACCTGCACTCACCAGACGAAACGCAAAAGCAGAGCTTCCACTTCACGCCGGTATTCTGTGAGGTCGTGGTACCAACCCCGGCTCGAGCCGGCCCATACGTGCAACAGCAAAAGCTGCTGCGTGGCTCTACCACCGTTAAAATTTTGTTAACTTATCAGCTATCAAAGATTGGTCTACTCGTTATGGAGTGTTGGTCAATCCGAAATGCCAAGCTATACTGGTGGGTAGCTCAAGGATGCTAGCCAAGAGTAATCTTGCAGACTTACCTCCTATTTATTACAATGGGATTACAATACCGTTCAGTATGTCTGTAAAAATCTTGGCCTACACATTGACAGCACGCTGAATTGGAGAACTCAGGTTTCTGAAGTGAGTCGTAAAGTCATTGCCACGTTACGTTCTCTGTATCGTTTAAAATATTTTTCCCCACAAAGTTCATGCTTGTCCAATCGCTCATATTACCTATAATTGATTATGCAGATGTGTGTTACCGGATCTGTCCCAGGATCTTCTGAACAAGCTGGAACGCCTTCTCAATAACTGTATAAGATTTATTTTCGGGCCTGTGTATGACCACTTTCGCAATATAGATCTAAGCTTAATTGGCTTACAATCCGGCAGAGGCGTATTTCCAGAATATTACTTGTTCTTTTTCCATATTAAATGACCCATTTTCGCCTTCATCTTAAGAGTAAATTTCACTATCTCTCCTCATCTCATGATAGGGTTCTACGCTCTTCTTCTAACAACAAAATATGTATTCCAGTTCACTCACCGAGTTCTATGGTAACTCGTTTACAGTTCAGGCTACACGCCTTGGATTCCTTGCCCGATGACATCAGAAAACTCCCAATAAGTTGGCTTTTAAAAAGTTGGTGCGTAATCATCTATTAAGGACAACACTTCTTACATGAATCATCCATGTCATTTATATTGTTAGACGTATATATTCATAGTTATTTATATGTACTATTTATATATGTATGTTGATATGTATATATGTATGTTTATGTATGTATATATATTTGTATATATGTATAATTAGGAGATATTTCTATACTTTATTTATTGTGTATATTAGTAAAGGTATATATAACGTATTAACTATCATTTATATATTTTTTTCTATATTACACCTACGTCAAATTCTCACCACTCCATGGGTTGATGGTAGAGAGAATGCCTCAAGGCATTAAGTCCGCCCTTTATTCTTTTATATTAAGAAATGCAATAAAGAATAAATAAATAAATAAATAAATAAATAAAGTCAATGATTTTAGCAATTTTCCAGAAATGACATCCAGTTGGTCGATCAGGTTTACGGGAGTAAGTAAATGCACGTCTATATGTCCTTTATAGACGTCAGTAAGAGTGTCAATAGCATATCTTGCATTACTTCATATTCTTGATAAGTAAGTATGCCGTTAATGATGCAGAATTGAAATAATTTGTGACCATCATGGCTTCCATAGTTGATTCAATCTTGGCTAATTTGATGTCAGTTTGATCTATAAAGCCTTCCATCATGGTAAACTGTCGGTTTATGTTGTCTTCAATTTTCTTTAGCACTTTGTTTTCTAGTTCAACAATTGAAGTTTGATTTTTTAGTAGAGTTAGTAAATAGTTTTCGTTGTTTTGTATTGCTTCAATGTCCTTTTGGTACTTGTCTGCGAATTGTTGATCTAAACTTCAAACAAGCTGTTAGCAATGCTGCCAATGCAGTTGATTGCCGCGTTATTCCGCTTATATAAGTGTTTGTGAGGTGCCAGTAGGATGATGTTATAGTAGTCAAGTAGTTCCATTTCATGTGATAATTGCTCTAAAGTAGTTTTGCAGTTTCTCTGGTCAGTTTTATCACATAGTTCATTCAAGCCATGTAGGTATGTATTGACCCGGTCTACTCTATTCCAATAATTAATACGTGGTAGAGCCATGCTGCAGCTATATTAATTGTATAGTTGTAGCACGAATGGGTCGGCTCGACTGGGGAAGGACCACGCTCTCACAGAATACCAGCGTGAAATAGCAGATTAATGCCGCTGTGTTTCCTATGGTGACTGTAGAGAATCGGAGACCCTTTTTACTGGAAACGAGGCATTCCATCTTAGTCCTCACGGGTGACGACGCATCTGCATTTTGATTCGTAATCGAAGATAGATGAAGCTGTCTATGGCCACAGCAACCACTTACCACCAGGTGGACTGTGTGCTCGTTTGTCACCCTTATCCTATAAAAAAATAGTTTAGTCGTAGTACATAAGCAATGTTCACTCGTCGTGAATCATTTGTAATTTGCCGACACTGCCGACCAGGCAAGACTTTATGTCAAATTAACAAAACTCCATCGTATTGCTGCCCAAAATGTTTGGTTCAATCAGCAGTGTAAACAACTTCATGTTATTCCCAATTATATCCAAATACGTTCTGGCACGAATAGTCCAGCGGCCAATATTATATTTCTAAAGCTCAGAACATCTGGCTTAATTAGGAGTGTCGTCGTTGGTTTTCCAATAGAGATAATTTAAAATTCACGTTAAAGTATTATATTCTGAACTTTCATAATTATAAATTACATAATATTGAATTTGATATTTTGATGGGAAAGCCAGAACTTGCTTCAATGGCTGTTTATGAGAAATATCAAATTCAGTCACGTAAGTTACAATGACTTGTATCCACTTCATCCCAAACGTAATAACGAAGTACATACTGAATATCACCAATTTTATCCCCGCGTAAAAATCTTTCCGATGTCCAGTTTCAAGGGATGAGTTGTCCTTTACATAAAGGCCTAAAGTATAATTTAACACCTTCGGTATCCCAAAATCGTTAGAGACTGTGGCCGTTGACGCGGAGATGGCCGTTGTGATCGGGAAGAAAGATAACATCGTTAAGAGTTTGGTAGCTAAGAAATTCGAGCTGTACCCGCATCTTCCCATTACAATCCTGAGTTCCCTATTTATAAATCACTAAAGCAGAGAATAAAGGACAATAACCTCATTGTTACTAAAGCCGACAAAGGCAATACGGTTGTCATTATGGAGAATAGCGGGTACAGCCGGAAGGTTAACGATGTTATTCAAGGAGATGACTTTGAGTTATTGGAGTCTGACCCAACCAAAAGTTTACTTCAGATATAAAGTATGTATACAACAGTCATCATATGTTTTCCTGATCACAACTTGTCTCGGAGCAATCTTGTTCCAATGAATCCTCTAGCACCCATTTTATATGGGTTGCCTAAAGTACATAAAGAACATGTTCCTATTCGTCCAGTTGTCTCATATATAGGTGCACCAGCTTATTTCTTTGCTAAAAATTAAACTTCCTACTGGGAGAAATCTGTTTCAACTCAACTTACAGCCTTAAAATAGTTTAGATCTCGTTTCCAAAATTAAAGATATTCGTATTCCTCCTAAATCCATGTTGTTATCTTTAGACGTTGGTAGTCTTTTCACAAATGTCTCATCCCTGACTGTTTGCGTATACTCGCAGATCTTTTAAATAAACGTCGTCTACATCTCGGGGAAACAAATGATCTTCTTAATTTAACCTCTCTGTATGAAACAAAACTATTTTCGGTTTAATAACCGTTTCTATCTACAAAAAGAAGGGTTAGCTATGGGTCCTCTGTCCTCTTATGGCGGACATTTTCATGGATAATTTCGAAAACTACATATAGTTGTCAATCAAAATATCTTGTACTATTGTAGATATGTAGACGACATAATTATTTGCTGGACTGGCATGAGGAGACAACTGGATGTTTTCCTTAATAAAATAAATAGAGTCCATGATAAAATTAAATTTAAGCTTGAATTGGAACAAGATTTTTCCTTAATTTCCTCGACTTAACAATAACGAGAAAGGAGTCGTTGCATGTTTTCCAAATTTACCGAAAGCCAACTCATACTGACACGGTCATTCCTGCGTCATCGTGTCATCCCGGCAACATAAATTAGCCGCTTTTATTGTTATATTAATCGTTTGTTTACTGTCCCATTAAGTAAAGAAAATTATTTAAAAGAGCTTAACGTAATTTATCAAATTGCGGTCTCTAATGGTTTTCAAAAACTCATTACAATTTAATTAAAAGAAAGAAAAGCATGCCGTCCACAATTCTCTGTACGCGGTTCAACCTCAAAGTGTTCGTCGATATGTGAGTAGTTTGACCTACTTAGGCTCCATATCTGAAAAAATAGCTAATACTCTTCGACAGAGCGGCGTGTACATTGCGTTCAAGACAAACAAATCTCTTAGGAATATCTGTAATAATAAAGATAAGTTAGATATTCGTCAAAATTCGGGTGTTTATAAAACTTGTTTGTGACGAATGCCACGCCGTTTACGTGGATCAGACTGGTCGCAACTTCGAGACACGTTACAAAGAGCATTTAGCCGCGAACAGGAATTGCAATCCCGATAAATCCCATTTCGCTAAACATCTCTTGGATACTGGACACAACCTAACCAACGACCACTCCTTTAAAGTCTTACATACTTGTAATAAAGGGCTGCGACTGTGTGCTGGAACAGTTGGAGATATTAAAAAATAAAAATAGTAATGTTGCACTGCTGAATGAACAAACAAATGTTTCTAACTCACCTCTCTTAAACATCTTTAAACCTGCTCTCCAATAACGGACAGCCTCGCAATATGGTCGTTCGTCACCTTCACGGTGATTAGCGATTGGTTGCGTGGTTGGAGGGTAGGCGGGCGTTTCGCAGCGGCTTGTTATTAATTTAATAGCAGGCGGCTGCGTACGTCAGGTGGTGATTGGTCGCATGTTTTATCGCATGACGCAGTCGCTCACTACGGTGGGGAGCGGTTGCGTTGGCGAGTCTTATAAATAGCAGCTGTTTTTGGCTCGCCGCTCACTTAGCGGTCAGCCACCGTAGAGTCTACTACACCTGAAGATGCCTCGTGTAGAGGCAAAACACGTGTCGTATTGTCATCGGTGGTGTGTCTTTCCTAGTGTAGTGGTGTTGGGAGTAGAGGTGCTGGGATTAGTGGTGACGGGGATATTGCACGCAATTGTGCTCTTCAAACTAGGTAAGACACATCATTTTATTTTATTAAGCGGATATTGGCAAAGTAAATATTTACAACTTTAATCCCTTTTTTGTCTAAGCAAGGGTTGAGTTTGAAGATACTACTTTTGTTTGTAATATTTTCTTGTTTTTTAAGTTATTGTTGTAGGTTTATTGTCGTTATCGAACCCTGTACTTTGCACAAATTTAATTATTTGTTCATTGGCGGCTGTTATTTTCGTTGTAGTAGTATTTGTAGTCACGTTTCGTCTTACTACGCGCATTTGTAATGAAACGTAGTATCCATGCCGTGACTCTTGTTACGCGGGTTAATGAACTGCATTTGTTGATTAAATATCAAGGAAATGTTGATTTTGATTAGTAGTTAGGGTTTCCACCTTCTTGGTTTTAAGTTCAGCGTTAGTAGTATATAAACATGTTAGGTTGTTTATACACTTTTCAGTTTCTAGATTTTGCAGGAATTCGGGACCATTCCACCACAGTTCGAAGTTGGTTAGTTTGCTGGGGTACATTCCACGAGAGGCACAATCTGCTGGATTTTGTTCCGACTTGACGTACTGCCAATTCTGTAATGGGATAATTTGCTTGATTTTGTTAACCCGGTTCGCTACATATCTTTCCCATCTAGATACGTCTCCTTGCAGCCAGGCAAGAACGACTTGAGAGTCACACCATGCGCGAACTTTTATCTCATGTCCTTTGAAGGCTCCTTTGGTTTTCTCAACTGGTTGTGAAAGTAGTAGCGCGCCGCATAATTCCATTCTTGGCAATGTTGTTTTTTGTGTTAGAGGAGCAACCCTAGTCTTAGCGGCGAGTAATTGTATAGTTGGTAGGCCGTTGGCGTTAGCGACACAGCTGTAGATGACGCACGAATAGGCCTTTTCACTTGCATCTGAGAAGCCTAGTAGTTCAATATTTGATTGCTGGCCCCCTAGCCATCTTTGAAGTTTGACATCTTTGACTAACGAAAGTTCATTTCTTAGTTTCACCCAGTCAGTTTATATTTCGGTGGGTAGAGTGTCGTCCCATGCTAACTTGGCAAACATACTTTATTATTATTAACATGCTTTTGGTACAATAGTTTGGCCGTAATAGTGATAGGTGAAAGCCAGCGTCATAAAGTTTGAATATCTCCGAAAGTAGGGTTCGTTTAGTTAGTTCTGCCTTTGTGTTTTTCTCTAGCTCCAAGTTAAAAGAAAATTGATCAGTGTTGGGGTTCCCATTGCAAGCCATGGTGCACATTTCATCCGGTAAGTCACGGTGCACAGTTCATACTCTCGGAGCTTTTCAATTGGTGATTCACGCCATATTTTTTGTAGTTTTGTTGATCTTGAGTAATTTTCTCGATTTCGGCGGTTTATGCATATTTGTACGATATCCATTTTAAGATGAGAGTTTGAATATCTTTTTGTAGATTGGGACCCTTTTCTTGTAGTTGATTAAGGCTGAAGCCGCTTGTAGTTTAAATAATATAAATGAAACCTATACAAAATTTCATAATATTTTGACACATATTTTAAATAAATGCATACCAAAACGTAAAATAAAACTAAAAACCATTAACAAAAAATACTGGCTAACTACTGGCATAAAGAATCTTCAAAAAATAAACGACTCCTAAAAATACTAACACCTAAAACAAAAAGCCAAATTCTACAAAATTACTATAAAATATATGAAAAATATACATACATACATAAACACTCACGCCTGTCACCCAGAGGGGTAGGCAGAGACTACGGACTTCCATTTGGCACGATCCTCTCTCTTGCCTCCTTTACATCCATATATCTACGCATACACGCTCGTCGGTTAAAGGTACTCCTAATCTGGTCTTTTTTCAATAATGCCAATTTGGTCGATAAACCTTCGTCTAAGGCGTCCCTTCCCGACATTGCCGTTCACTTTTGCAACATAAATTTGCTTTGTCACTCTTTCCTCGTTCATTCTTTCTACATGACCAAACCACCGAAGCATTCCTTTCTTAATCCTGGTCACAACGTCATCTTGCACACCACACTTTGCTCTTATCACACTATTTCTCACACTGTCATTCAGATTCAGCCCTAACATATTCCTTAATGACCGCATTTCTAAAGCATTTATTCTACTCTCATACTTTTTCTGGCAGATCCAACTTTCACTACCAAACATTAAAGTAGGGACTAACACAGCATTATGAATTGCCAAACGTGCCTTTTTTGACACATTCTGACTCTTCATAATAGTGTGAGGCCCCATTCACTCTATTTCTGCGTTCATTCGTCGTTCTTTACCCTTTCTATATCCTTATCCCTGCTAAATAAACATCCCAAATATACAAACTCATCCACTTGCTCAATCAACTCCCTTCTATTCTTATTTCACATAACGTTTTACTTTCTTCTCTTTCAAAACCATCACTTTCGTCTTACTTGCGTTCACTTTCACCTCTTTCTTTAATGACCGGTTTATTAAAGTAACCATCATTTGGAACTCGGCCGCCGACGATGCAAATATGACTTGATCATCGGCGTACAAAAGGCATTTGACGGTTAACTCACCATTCCCAACCCACATTCTTCAACTTTCAAAGTTTGCAAACAACTGTCCATAAATAGGTTAAACAGCCACGGGCTACACAGCCCTATCTGACACCTTTTTGGATGCCAAACCAGTCCGAGTAGACCCCGTTGATCCTGACACAAGCACTAGAGTCCCTATAAAGAGCCTATAAGAACCTCAATGCCTGTATCAAACCAGCGCTCAACCCAAATGAGTTCAGTGTTTGCCATAAGACATTCCTGTCCACTCTGTCATAAGCTTTTTCCAAATCCATGAACGCACACAAACCTTTCTGGTTTTTGACCAAAAACTTCTACGAAATCATGCGCATGGAAAAGACTTTCTAAATCCAGCTTGCACATCCCAAATTTTTCCATCAGTTTCTTCCACAACTCTTTCAATTAACACCTTAGTATTAGTTTACCCACAATGCTAAGTAAGCTGATACCATGTAGTTTTACAGTCCTGCTGTGACCCTTTTCCTTTATATATTGGGACTATAACGGCTTTGCACCAGTCTTCGGTACCCGCTTCAGTTCCCAACATAAATTAAACAAGGTGTACAGCAGTCCTGCCACCACCCCTTCCTGCCCTTAGCATTTCGAGTGATACTCTATCATATCCGGCTGCCTTACCTGCTTTCATGCTTTTCATTGCTTTCATTATTTCATCTACACTTATCTTCCTACCTCTCCACTTCTTTCGGAATTTCTATTTCACTTAATTCAGACGACTCTTCACTCATAAACACGCTTTCAAAGTATTCCTTCCATCTTTTTAAATTCGAAACTTCATCATTCAGCATACAGCCATTCTCGTCTCGTATAGCATTCATTCTAGGCTGTTTTGAATTTCCTCTGGCAGTTCTGACGAGTTTCCAGAACATTTAATATTTGCCTCGAAGTTATCAGATATTCTTCTATCATTCTTATCCTTTCTTTCTTGCTTTTTTCTTTCAACAACTTCTTTTACTCTCTTATTTATACGTCTAAAGTCTGCCTTTTTTTCTTTCAATCTCATCATTCATATCACCCGAATTACCAGCTTTGTTGCTAATAATCTAACCATGCTCTTCTTTGCTTCTACTTCCATCCGTACCTCATCAACCCACCACAACGTATTATTTTTTCCTTTCTCTCTCTTTTCAAATGGCTCATTCTTTCTGAAAGGAAGACACCGACTCTCTGGCATGCCCGCACGGTCTCGTCTACACCAGACCAGTAAGCGGTATACATGCCATGTGCAGTGGCATCATTTCCTTTCGTTTCGTCTCATTTACACATAACACATCTATTCCTCTATCATTCATCATTTCGCATACTTTATCCATCTTATCATTCATTGCTCTACATACATTCAGCGTAGCCAGACGGGCCTCCGCAATCCACTTTTCGCCCTCCGGGAGACAGAACGTGATGGGTGGCGAACCTCGTTGCCGGTTTTTCTGCCGGAGATTCTTCGCACCGCTGCCCCATTAAAGGGCGCGCCGAACCTGGGCCATTTTTTCGTTTGCTGGCTCATGGTGCTAACTAAGGGTGGTAGATTTTACGCCGCTACCATACGGCGAGGAGGCCGAGTCTATCCTTTCGGCTTTGTCGCTCGTTTAGCACCACCTGAGGGACACGTGTAAGGTAGGGCCTAGGGTTAGGTGGTCGAAGCCTACGGACGCGAGACTTAAATACTTAAAAAAACAGTAAATATTTTAAAAAAATTACATTACATACATAAATTAATAAATTCGTCTAACAAAATTAAAAAAATGTGGAGTATTATAAATGAACGTACAAATAAAAGAAATACGAGAGATAACAACAGCATATCACTAAAAATAAACAATACCATTACCTCGGAGCCAAATAAAGTTGCAAATGCATTTAACACTTACTACGCGTCCATTGGTGAAAGTAGCCCTCCAACAGCAACTGGACGTCCTGTTCTGAGCCTGACAGAAAATACCTTATTTCTCAGCCAAGTTGATTTTCACGAAGTAAATAAGACACTAAAAAGCCTAAAAAATAAAACAAGTTTTGGAATAGACGAGCTTCCACCTACTTTACTCAAACAATGTTCCTCTGAACTTGCTTTACAATTCAGCATGCTCTATAATAATAATAATATATTCAGGAAATCCTTACTATAATTAATAATAAAAAATACGCAATCGGTGTACTACTAGACATGTCTAAAGCTTACGATAAGATTCAATTCAAAATTCTTCTTAACAAACTTTATGATATGGGGATCCGTGGTAAAGCATACGGATGGTTCAAATCATATTTACAGAATCGTGAGCAATTCGTAGAAATAGACCACTTCAATTACGATACGAAAGGAAAAAAATCAGTACGATCAGACGGAAAAAAATGTAACGCATCAATCCCTCAAGGGAGTGTTCTGGGCTGCCTGTTATTTCTAATCTATATAAACGACCTCCCCAAAATTATAGAAGAACCCTAGCAGTTTGCCGATGATATCTCCTGCTTACCTCATGTGACGTAAACAGGGAGATATCATCGGCATAGTAAATTACATTTGATACTAGAAAAGATAACAAACTGGATGGCAGAACATAACCTTGAAATATTTCTCCAAAACGAAAATAATAAGTTTACACCCTTACCAAAAGTTCCACTAAATATAAGCTTTACCTACTATAACATAAAATAGAAAAAGTAAACGAATTTACCCTACTTGGCTTAACAATTGACACAAATATTAACTGGAAACCTCACATAATGAAAACTAAAAGGAAATTAGTGTTTACATACGCTCTCCGAGAAGTGAAAAAATCTACCGATATACAAACCGCCCTCGGTACCTATTATGCTTATGCGTACTCGTGGCTCTACATGAATCATCATGCAAAGACGTTTCTGATCTTTTGACCCTACAAAAAAACTAATTCGAATAATATTTAACACACAAAATACTGATAGCTGCAAACCACACTTCGTCAAATATAAAATACTCACCTTACCGTGCATATACATTTTGGAAATCTGCAAATTCATTAAAAAATACACAAAATTTTATATCAAACGAGGAGAAAGCAATACCAGATACCAATTACACCATAAAGAAAGCTGACTCTACCCATATCTCGTCTTAAACTACATTCATCAGGTCCCTTCTTCATGTCTATCAAAATTTTTAACAAACTCCCAGATTCGATAAAAAATATAAAAAGAGAAACTATTTTTAAAAATAAACTAAAGGATTTTTTAATTTGTAAGCACTACTACACACTAAATGAATACTTAAATGATAAATTTTAAATACCTACTTAGTATTTCAATTCTAGTTTTATTTCAAAAATACCTAGTTGCAATATAACATAGTGTATTTATCATTATTGTTTCATTATAATGGCCCTCCTCTCTCTTAATTGCCGTGCCCTGCAGGGCCCATAATGATCTCATAGTTTTAAGTTAAAACTTAAAATGTTCTTAACACCTTAACTGTAACATTATGGATGCAATAAATAATATGAATATGAATATGAATAGTTTTGAAACACTACTAAACTGAGAAGCGTTAGACACGACTCTTAATTTCGTAGTAGTTGAATGTTCGCGTATGACGCCATGATGCGGGAGATAACATTGAGGTAGGTAAGTAGATATCGGAGACGAGGGCTTCATGTGTCCTAGTTCTGTATATTCTTTGATAAAATCTCGATACATCAGAGCGAGTTTATTGTTTCTTTCAAATCGTTTTGCAAGGTTTAAGTATTGTGAAACAGCGACCTTGAGTTCCCCATCTTTTCTTCATAGTTATAACAAAGCGGCATCGATACGATGTACTTCCCGTTTCAATGATGTGTTTGAGTAGTGACTTTCACAGTAGTCGTCCTTGGACAAGTCATTGTCGTCTTGAACGATATCTTCGCTTTCCCAGTACTTGGATATTTAGTTGAGATCGATAAGAGTCACGTGATAGTTCAAAGTTTTTAATTTGCCGCACAGTATCCATCCCAGTTGTGTTTCTTGCGCAATCCGGGCTTGTTGGCTTCCTTTGAGCACTCCATCTAGTAAAATGTCTGAGTACATGTCGGCACCTAGCAGTAGATCAATAGGGTGCGACATGTGGAAGTCTGGATCTGCAAGCTTCATGTTTTTCAAGTGTAGCCAGTTAGTTGGTTCAAACGACGAGCTAGGTAAGTTGTTCGTGAGCTTTTTCATGATGAGGGCTTGAGTTTCAAATGTGTAGTTAGATTAGATTGATTTGCAAGACAAATTGAGGCGTCCTTTGCAGTCACCTGATACAGATTCTACTCTAGTAACAGTTGCGTTCATTCTTTTCTAGGCAGTCGTAAGAGCTGCGCCGCCCTTTCAGTGATTAAGTTTACTTGTGAGCCTTGGTCTAGTAAAGCTCGTAATTTGATTTGAGTTCCATTTGCAGTCATCACTTGCAGTTGTACAGTTGGTAGTAAAATTTCCACATCATCAGTGGACAGATGATTACAACATGGTTGTGAAGAAGTTGAAGGTTGTGGTTTTAAGTAGTTTTCGTTCGATGTTGTTTTAGTTGTAGGTAAGTATTTTTTTGTAGAATTGTGCAATAAAGTGTGATGCCTCATATGACACTCTTTACAAGTTTTTGTAGAATTGCATTTGTCGTTGCCATGACTAAATAAGCAATTTTCGCACAAATGCAGTTTTGCAACAGTGTTATTGCGTTGTGCAGAATGAAATTTTGGCATTGCATCAACACGTGATCTTCATTACAGTTTGGGCATTTTCCATAAGTAGTATAATAAGTTTTCTTAGGTTCGTCGATGTATTTCTTGAAAGGATAATTTCTCTCCGTATTGTCCCATGATCAAATGTTCTTGTTTGCAGTTCTCGCAAAAGTTGGTTTCTGATTTTGAGTAGCCGTAGTTTCTTTCTTTGCATTTTTCATTGCTTCGTATGCCATGAACTTGCACTCAAGAAAGTATAGAAAATCGTTTAATGGTTGTAACTCTCTGTGGTCTTGAATCTTTCTTTCATGTGCTCTGAGTAGGTAGCTTTATCAAGTTTTAGTGTCATCAGGTGGACAATGAGTGGATCCCACGTAGTAATATCGATGCCAATGTTTGTGATTCCATTCAAACATTCCGTGATGACGTCATGCATCCTTTTTAGGTTGTAGCTGTCGGGATTTTGTACGACGGGCAGGTTGACCATGGTGTTGATGAAAGGCGTCGGTTCCCATAGCGTTGCGTTAGTATATCCCAGCATGAGTTATACCGGTGGGCCAGAAAGAATTGCGAAATTGAAAAATCATAAAAAAACTAAGTACAATTCACATACAATTTTTATTTCTATAAAACTGACATCTGGGAAATTTATTTCTTAAAAATAACGTCATCCAGGTGTGCACCATCGCGCTGCAAACATTCTTCGAATCTGAACTTAAATTGGTAAAACTCATACATTGCACGGGAATAGCTGCCATTTCTTCCCGGATATTGGTCTTCAACTCATTAATTGTGGCTGGGGTATTGAGTGACTCTATTTTTAGGTATCCCACAAAAAGTCCAGTGGCGTTAGATCCGGACTTCTAGGAGGCCATGCAATGTCACCTCGGCGCGATATCAGTTTCCCAGCAAACATCTCGTTGACGACCTCCAAAGAGGCATTAGCTGTATGGCATGTCGCACCATCTTGTTGAAACCATGTTGCACGATTATAGGCTTCAAATTGTTGCAGTTGTTGAAAGAAAACCTTAACATGGCTATGTATCGGTTAGAATTTACAGTGACAGATTGGCCTTGTCGATTTTCGAAGAAGTAGGGTCCGATAATTCCGTGCGCTGACATGGCCGCCCAAACGGTTACTTTCGGCGAATGCAGAGGCTTTTGATGTTTTGCACGAGGGTTCTCTCTGCAGCCCAGTAACGGCAATTTGTTTATTCACATGCCCATTTATGTGAAATGGGCTTCATCGGAGAACAGAATATTGTTGAAACCCGAAAGCGTTCCAACATTGTTTCAACAAAAGCTCGTCGTAAAATTGGATCATTTGGTTATAATTCCTGCAATGTTGAATTTTATACGGGTGCTTTCAGATCTTTCAACAAAATGCGACGCAAAGATGTTCTGGATACCACAAGTTCGGCTGAACGCTTTCGAGTCGATAGAGCAGGATTACGTTGAACTGAAGCTCTAACTTGTTCAATTGTGTTCCGTTCTTGTTGACCTTGGCGTCCTGCAGGCTTCTGTTTGAGAGTCGAACCAGTAGCTTCGAACTTTCTGACCCACGATCGAATCACACTTTCTTCGGACACTGATTTAGGTCATGTAATCCAAACTCACGCCGAAATAAACGCCGAACAATAGCGCACGAATCGCGATTTTTGTAATAATGTTTAACGCAGAATGTACGTTGCGCCCGGTAAAGTGATCCATCGCAACTAAATTTCCGATAACCGAGCTACTTAACCCCACCACCCGCGCAGTCCCTCTCTAAAGCTTTAAACGCAAGAGTGTTTTTAAAATCGTACGCCTTTCTGGCCCACCCGGTATTTGTCTGCATTGATACTGAGATGCTGCACTATGCGCTCAGCCTCACCCCTCAGCTTAGACTTGAGATGTTGCATCTTTTGCGCCTTATTTATCATTGGGTTGTTGTGAATGGCTTCCATGAAGAGGTCTTTGAATGAAACCCATTGAGTATAGTTCAGGAATTTCCATTTTTGGCGCAGATGTTTCGTAATGAATAGTTTATCAGATTTTCGAGTTTAAAATTAAAATTAAAATTATTCAAATTTCGTCATACTTGTCTTCCATCTCGACAAATATGTTGTATTATTTGATATTAGAGCCTTTGTACTTAGCTTCTAATTCCCAATGTAGTTTGTCAATGACTTGCCACTTAGTTTTTAGTATGGAAAGATGATCTTGAAGCTCCCACTTCTCGGTGATAGTTTTGAGGTCAATTTTTGACATAGCACGGTCGAGAGCTTTAAAGTTGCACATTTGTATCTCCAGTAGTTAATTTGAAGATGAAGTTTCGTTGGAGCTATCCTCCAGCATATCGGTTGTCGAATCCACAGATTTTGGTTCACGTAGTTTTGTAATAGATGTTCCATGCTTTTCTTAGTAGTTTCGTAAAGTTGTTTAGTATTTCGAAGATATTTTCGGTGAAGTAGTTGTTGATATTTTATCTTCATAAGTTTCTAGTAGTTGTTTATGTCGTTCACTGAAATCGCTCCACTGCGTTTTGAGAGACTTCAGTCGTTCAACAAGTATTCTTGATTTTTTCTGTCTTGACTATCTTTCTTGTAGTTAGAGCAGAGAGTTATGATGTAATTAAAACACTGTTGTTGAAGTTGCAGCACGATTTGTAGTTGAAGTAGTTAGTTGATTGTAGTAAAAGTTAGAAGAAGAGAATGCGAAGTTCGTAGCTCGGTGTTCTGGGCATAGTTGACGGTGGCAGATGTAGAGCTTGGTGTTGGTTCGTCTTAGTTGTTGTGTAGTACGTGATAGGATTCCTCTGCGATGTGTGCGCACTCAATTGTTCTGGTGATTCTCGGGAGGCCAGTCAGGTTGCGATTTGTTACTACAGATTTATCACTGATCACAGACTGTTACACTTCAATTTAAATTTTACGAAGGACCATAAAATGTATAGTTTGTAGGGCCATACAAGAAAGTAGAGTTGAAGTTAGTTGATGAGCACGTCGAAAGGAAAAGATAACCAAAATTTAAAAGGTTTATTAAAAAGTAAAGTAGTTATAAGGTTATTGTGGCAAATCTTTCCTTGAGTAGTTAGTGTTTAGTAGGACTGTTGACGTGCTGATTTGAAGTTAAATATAATAAAATTATTATTAAACATGCGCCCCGAAAGTAGGTTGCAAACGTGAGCGCAAAATAAAGTTGAATGTACGATGGCTTGCCCGTACAATATAGGTAAAGTTATTTTATCGAACAAACATTGATTAACTCAGTGGTACGTAAGATAGGCTCTAGATGGCCTAAATCATCATCATCATCATTACAGCCTTTCACAAGTCCACTGCTGAACATAGGGCCCCCAAGGAATGCCACAAAGCACGGTCCTGAGCCACCTGCTTCCATTGATTTCCTGCATGTCTTACCAGGTCGTCACTCCATCTAGTGGGGACGCCCTACACTTCGCCTCCCGGCATGAGCTACCACCGAGAACCTTTCTTCCCCATCGGTTGTCGGTTCTTCGAGCCATATATGGCCGGCCCATTTGCACTTCAGCATACTAATTCTTTGAGATATGTCGATTACTCTGGTTCTATTGCGGATATCCTCGTTTTTAAGTCTATCACGCAGAGAAACGCCGAGCATAGCCCTCACCATAGGTCGCTGAGCGACTTTGAGCTTCCTTATACGGCCAGCAGTGAAGGACCATGTCTCACATCCATAGGTCATCACTGGCAACATGCACTCGTTGTACAATCTAGTTTTGAAGTTTCGATGTATGTCTGACGAGAAGATATCTCGTAATCTCCCGAACGCTGCCCAGCCGAGTTGAATCCATCGATTGACCTCTCGGTCAAAGTTGGACTTACCTAGTCGGACTATTTGTCCCAGGTAAACATATTCGTCAACAATATATGCCTAATAATAGATGGCCTAAATACGACTAATTTAATATAAATCGGTAAGCTATGAAATCGGGGATTGTTATGAATGAATTGGATATGATACTTTTATTCAATATGGTTAATTTATTTATGTAATTAATTTGTTAATTTTTTACTATTTATTTTAACAGTGAAAGTGCATATTAACCATCTTTAAAGCACTACACAAAGAGGAGACCAAGATTATAGAAAACACTGTACTGTATTCTATCTCATTCTCTCTCAGGCTAAATCCTATAGATGTATATGTTTGTCACTTTTTAATGTCACTTTTTCGTTTTATTGAATTTCAAATCACAACGATTCTAGAGAAGATAAATCAAAGAAAAATAATATTTTCTTTCGAGTAAAATTGCTTTTAATAGCGCCATCTACTTCATTCTATAGATAAAGTCATTTTATCGAACAAAATTGATTGACTCTCAAAGTGATAACGTAAGATAGGCGCTATATGCCATAAACACGAATAATCTCTATAATATATAAAATCAATTGCTGTTCGTTAGTCTCGCTAAAACTCGAAAATGGCTTGTACGATTTTGATGAATTTTTGTGTGCGTTCGAGTGGGTAGATGGTTTAGATTTACAAATAGACTCGTTAAGTGGCGCTGTTGTCGAAATCCAGAAATCACCCGTGTGAAGCGGGGCGGTCGCTAGTTTAATATAAATCGGTAAGCTATGAAATCTTGGATTGTGCTGAATGAATTGGTTATTATAATGGTGGTAATTGGTTTATTCTATATGGTTAATTTATTTATTTATGTTTTGTTAATTTTTAACTTTTTATTTTAACAGTTAAAGTATATTAACCATCTTTAAAGCACCGCACAAAGAGGAGACCGAAATAATAGGAAACCAATTGTTTTTAACACTAATAATTTTTAAGTATTAGTTTAAAATAAAAATAAATGATTGTGTAAGGGGTGGTCACGCATGGCGGATTCGATCCCACAATCATTTGAGTTCGCGGTCTGCACGCTGTCATTAGGCTACTGTCTCTTACTATACTGTATTCTATCTCATTCTCTCGCAGGCTAAATCCTCCAGGTCTATACTTTTGTTTCTTTTTAGTGTCGATTTTTCGTTTCATTCAGTTTCAAATCACAACGATTCTTCACTTCAATAAATGAATTCTAATTTCAAATTAATTTTATTATAAAAAAATGGAATTCTTTTTTCGAAATTAGTCATTTGTTTATTGATTAGCGTCATGTTTTCATCGCATTTAAATCTTTTTCGTCATCATGGACACGTTAAAAATTCGAGTAATTATGAAATATGAGTACTGTCATGTCAGCAACGCGGCACAAGCGGCACGCAACATCAATGACGTTGTAGTATAGCCCCACGACAATATATATTAGTGTTAAGGTAGAATAAGGACCAGTATAATTAAAGTTCTAGAACAAGCAAAACGTCTCAAACTATGTAATACCCTTCCTACATTACATGGCGACCTCGCCAGGCGCAGGCTGCGACAATGCATGCGCACCGCCGGGACTATTTAAAATTAAAATTAAATATAAATATTATTAAATAAAATAATGAAGTGAAACGATTGACAAAAAATAATATTATAACGGAATGGACGCAATACTGGATATGACGAAAATAAATAAATATGAATACAAGAAGAGGCCACTAATAATGTTGAAGAAGCAGACTGAAAAATTAAAAAGTATAATGTACTCGTATGAAGGCAGCTAAGAAAGAATGAGGATAATAAAAAGTGTTTTTTTTATATAATGACCAAAGACCAAAATTATTCAAGAAACGACAGATTAATTTAAAAAAAAAAGAAGCGGTTGTAATCTTGAAAGTCTTCGTCCAGAACCAGAAGTATTTCAAAATTGAGCCAAAAGAATAAAGAAGAAAATTTGAGGTAACATCGAATCAGCGTATTTTTTTGTCATTTTTAGGATTTCTTTAAAAGTTTTATTATTATTATTAAAAAAGTTATGTTTTAATATTATGTATTTAATATATGATAAAGTTGAATTTATAAATCAGATACTTCACGATTCAATTGATATTTTAATATATTTATTACTGTATATAAAAATCATAATGCAATATTACAAATTGTTACGTTTTAAGCACTCATGTATCTATTATTGTTTATTGTTTTATATTTTTTATTACTGTGTCCTAAAAACGAATGAAAAATATAGTAGATTACATTTTACGTACTTAAATTTACCATCAATTAATTTTTCGTTTAGCTAAAATAACACTGATGATATTATATTCGGTTGTCTTTTTTTTTCAGTAAATTTTATTTAGGTATTATTAACAAGTTTTTTCTTTTCTTTTATAAAGGCAGTGAACTTAAAGTTATATAATAACCTACGTAAGATTTAAAAAATCTGTTGAATGTTTAAATTAATTAATGTTTTGTTGTGTAAAGTTGATAGGTGTTATAGTGATTATTCAATTATTTTCTGTAAACGATATAGTAAATATTATACTTCTAGCAATCTTTTCGATCCTGGTAAAAGTAATGTACCTAACTATCTAAAATTCTGTATATGTAATTTTACTTGTATCCAATATATATGTAATAACATTGTACAAGTTATGTTAAAATTAGGTGATCATAATACGATGTACTCGCAAACGTTTCCATATACATACTTTGGTAATTGAAACAAAGGTATCTCAAATCGCTTGCGCTGCTAGGAGTGGGATTACAATTTGTATTTTGATCAGTCTGTTGTTATGTGATTATGCTATTGTTATTGAAAATAATTCCGTTGCTTTGACTTCTCTGTATCTTAATATGAAATGGAATAATTTTGTAATTTCGGTTTTATATTTATTGAACTTTCAAATCATAAACTTTAAATTTTTATAATTCATTATTTTCTGGGAAAATGGTAAAGTTTTAATACCTATCTTATTTGTGTGGATTATGAAAATAGTTACTGCTTAATACGATTTTTGAACTCATTATATTAATTTAAATTTTGTTGTGCCCATATTGTGAGCCTCAATCCCTGACTGATAATAATATAACTAAATAATAAATATTATACGAGACTATGTAATATAAATTTGAAAAGATGTGAGTAAATTTATGGCTAAGTTAAGAAATGCGGAATTATAAATGAAAAATATTAATAGTGTGTAGTTGTGAGAGTAAGGTAAAGAAAATTATCAGTTAGCATATCCACACACAATCGTCCTGATCAGCTGAGAGTTTGGAAAACCTAATAACTGATTAATTTTAAGGTTGTTCGAATGCGATGAAATGCAGAATGAGTTTAATGAATTTTTAAAGAAATGTGACTTTATTAAGAACTGTATACTGTATAGGAACATTGTCCATTATCTTGATCATGTATGTACGCGAGCCGTATACGTGAAAGTTATGGTACAATTAAATAATAAATTATATGAGCTGAAATGATATATATGTAAAGAAGCGAATGAAATAATATTGGTCATCGTCTTTGTCATGTATGTACGCGAGTCATGTACGTGAAAGAAATGACACACATATGTAATGAATAGCCTAAAATGCTATTGAGTAAAATGAAAAATAAAAAATGGTTAGCCAAATGTAAAAAATATATAAAGAATGAAATGCAAATTATAATGAAGAAGAAATATATTAGGGAAAATAATAAGATGACTTCTTTTGATGAATATGAATAAATAATATTGTAAATGTTTGCGAAAGTCAAAACAATATTACGCATTTTCACGTGATAGAGGGTAATATGTGTAATAATTACCTTTAGAATAATTTTAATGATTGTTGTAAAAATATAACTTTATTTTTATAGCCCCAAGGTAGGTGTGTAGTATAGCCCACGACAATATATATTAGTGTTAAGGTAGAATAAGGATCAGTATAATTAAAGTTCTAGAACAAGGAACACGTCTCAATTCATGTAACACCCTTCCTACATTACACCGTTTACAGAGCAAATACTACAAACGAACGCATGACCTGTTGTAGGTTTGCCCGCTTCCGTTCGGTAAATTTCGACCTGAAAAAAGATCCCCGTGATTGTCCGACAACTTTGGTCGACAATGACGAATTAAAGGCGATTGTGGAAGCTAATGAAACTCAATCTATGGCTCAATCAGCAGCAGCTTTCGACGTTAGCATCAAAACAATATTGGTATATTTACGTTAAATTGGCAATGTTAAAAAGCTTTACAAATGGGTGTTCCACAAAATCAATGATCGCCAGCGCGAAGTACGCGAGACGTGCCTTGCTCTGCTATTACCTGCTATGGATAATGGATTCTGTTTGACAATCGCAAGTGCTCAGCAAGTTGGTTGGATCCTGATTCAGCTCCTAAACAATGCCCTAAATGAAAACTTACCCCTAGAAAAGTGATGGTCACTGTTTAGTGGTCTAGCGTCGGTGTGATTCATCACAGCTTCTTACCAAACGGGATGAGCATTACTGCAAATGTGTACTGTGAAGACTTGAACACATTGATGGAGAAACTCGCACGTCTCCAACCAGCTTTGGTCAATCGCTCGTCCCCGCTGCAACACGTGACCATACTGTACAACATACGGTTCCAAGTTACAAGAGCTGGGGTTAAGCTCCATCATACGCCGTACTGACCAGACCTTGCGCCAATAGATTTCTACTTTTCCAGAATTTAGATTCTTTTTGGGAAAAAAATTTATACCCGAGAGGCAGTACTAAATGCCTTTGAAGAATTTGTTGCCTACCGTGCAGCTGATTTTTTCAAGAAGGGCATCAATAAACTGCCACTGCGTTAGTTACATTTGCATGCATCAATTGTATGGGTTTTTGCATTGATTACTTTGATTAATAGAAATAAAAAATATAGAACAAAAACGTGTGAGTGTACTTATGTACGCACGTAATAAGTTATACTTCTTTAGCATAATAAAAAAAAAATTCTTTTGTTAGTATTTTGTTTGTAAAAATAGCTATAAATGCAATTTTTTTTATAGAATACAGACAAACGAGCACACAGTCCACCTGATGGTAAGTGGTTGTTGTGTTCCTAGACATCTACATCTATCTTCGTTCCGAATTTAAATGTAGATGCGTTGTCAGCCGTGAGGACTAAAATAGAATGCCCTTTTCCAGTAAAAGGGTCTCCGGTTCTCTACACTCACCATACGAAACACAGCAGCATTAGGCTGCTATTTTACGCTGGTATTCTGTGAGCGTGGTCCTTCCCGGTCGAGCCGATTCCATTCTAAGCACAACTATACTATTCATATAGCTGCAGCATGGCTCTACCCACGTAAAAACAATTGATAACGGTTTAATTAAATAACTACCTTGAATATAGTTACTGCCTCACGAAAACTTGAGAGACATTACCAACCAACCAACTTCGTGGTGTCGCTTTTAGGTGTCGGTGGTGGCGGGCATCTTAACAACTTCATGTTGTCGTGTTTAGTGTCGGTGCGCGCGCATCGTAAAATTCACCTCTCATCATTTTCCCAAACGCGCCAAAGAAGTATAATTAAAAATTACGTTAACTTATTTCATAAAAAACGGCAAGTTCATGGGTTACCTAACATTAAACTTTTAATTAATTTTTTATTGAAAATTAGATTTATCAATTAGGATGCTCCTACATATAATCACCGAACGACATACAGCGCTTCTTCAAATTAAAGTGATATTTGAAGCCTTTGAGCACAATTTCCCCGTAGAAACTGCTGAAATAAGACTGTCAGTTATTTAATTAATGAATTTAGGATAATTTATTCAAGTCAGTTTTAATAAGCTACCAACCAACTTTAAATTTATTTATTCACGTTCCATTTTTGTAATTTTCAAAGAAAGGTGTGATTTAACAACACTATTATTTTTAATAAGCCTCTCTCATATTTTAATTTAAAAAAATGATTATATTATAAATTATTGTATTATAAGTAAATCGAAAATATTAATACTTTCAGTGAACACTAGAAACAAACACTAGATACTTAAATTGCGACGAATCTCGACAGTTTTTAAAACACAATTTAAAGTATAAAATGATTTAATGTTCTTTCGAAAGTGGTTAGTTACAGAATGAAATAATATTAATGTTAGAATAAGTCTAGTACAATTATTATATCGTCACCGGAGAGGTTGTTCGTCTACATTACTTAGAATTATCACGCATTTGTTGATGTGGCTGTTTGGAATATTGAGCCAGGGACGGATTGAGGCGATATAACTCCTCCTCCACAAGTTCGGGATTACTCGGGATTATCTCGAATTTTCAGATTTTACAGATATCAATTAATTTATGTTTAAAATAATACTTAAAATAATTAATATAATAACTAAGATTATAATGTTGATTAAACTAACACTTTTATTAGTAATTTCACTTTTTCATTTCACTTAACTCACTGTCACTAATTTCTCCCATACCTTCTGTAGTAATAGATTCAGGAACTGTACGTCTGCTATATTAACTCCATCGAGATTCATAGGCTTCTTCAGAGTACTTGACGGGTTGAGTATTATCTTGGTAAGTTTATTACTGGCTGTCTTAGGTAGGTTATTTCTCACCTTGAGTCTGATGTCTTTTCAGTTCGTATCCTTTGATTTTCACCTTGCAGTTATCATCCATAGAGAGGTAGGTTCCCTAGAATCTCTTGGCTTACTTCACTGTCTCAGAATTTAGTCATAGCTGTTTCAGTATTTGAGTAAACTATCCAGCGATTTGGTTGTATGAGGCAGATCTTCACATCAAGGGTGAAAGGATCGGGTGACAACTTCAGATATTTGTGTGAAACTGCATGATTTCTACGACACAGTTGTCATTGGTGAAGAATTGTATATCGTTCTCATGACACAGGAATCGCCGTTCGTCAACCTCGCGACATGACTGAGAGCGGTGTTGCTTTCAACCCTTTCACAAGTAGGTACGGATTTTTAGGAAGGATGAGAGTCGTCTGGCTATTATGTAATACAGGTAAGGAACTAATTTATAATAGTTAAAATTTCATTTCTAATAAGTGGAATACTATAATAAACTTTATCTGATTCTGTTTTATATATTTTATCTCGATACATACAAGTGACAGGAAACACTAATTTGTCAATTTGTTCTATTTCCTTTAACAATATTATAAGTTCTTCTGTATCAATTATTGACTGGTGTAGTACATTAATTTTACTAAAAGCAATGGCTGTTTGATTTCATTCAAATGGAAATATAAATTATGAAAATGATCAAGGAAGATATTATAAAGGTGAATGAGTTTGGTAATCGTTTGTCGAAAATCGGAGTTGTTTAAAGCTTGAATAATGTTTTGAATATTATCTTCACGTATATAAAATTGTTTTTAGTAGAATTTGCAATGGCTGTAAAGGAGCCACCATTTCGGAAACTATTGTCATTTATTTTTAATCGCGTTTTGTTCCGTATGTAGCTTATTTATTAATTTCTCATATCTAAGAGCGTCATTATTATCTAAGTTACTCAGATGGCTTTTATCAAAGAGCCTACGGATCAAGGAGACCTCTTTGGTTCGTATTGAAGGAATTAATTGTTTAAATTTGTCGATGGTACATTCATAGTATAATCGGTTTGATATTGTACGGTAGTAAAATCCGAATCAAATGATTTAGTATCGAAACAACTTTGAACATGCTTTTAAGTAACCCATATCTATGCATACTTGATTCTAATTCATCGTCAATTAAATTTAAATCTAATATCTTAATAACTATCCAATTATCATAATTAACGAATGCTTGACCTTTGTCAACAGGTAACAATCCCGATTCTTGTTAATGCGAAGCTGATGAAGGCCCTGGATTGCCATCGTTCGGATCACCAGTAGAAATAATCTGCGAAGGACGTTTTATGTCTTTAATAGGAACATTAGTAATACGTTTATTGGTTTCAACGGGAACTACATTTCTTTTTATAGCACTGATGGCATGAGCCTTTGGTAACGTGGTTTATTTTGCCCTGTCTAGTATTAACACATTTTATGAACACAGTATCACCTACGTCTCATCGAACTGCGATTCGCCCGCGTGTTTTTCTCTCACCGTCAACTTTTGTCAATTATTTTATCCGTAAGATATTCTATAAATATTTGGTCCTTTTAGTGATCCTTACTAACTGCTGTGAATTGCTTATCGAAATTAATGGCAAATATACTATTGATTCGTGTCCGAATACTACTTCAAAAGGCGTGAGATCTGTCGAAGAATGAATTGAATGATTGTATGACATAACAGCATATGTCATTACTGACGCTGCGTCTGTAATTTTATGTTCGTATTTAGCGATTCGGTAAATTTCAGTAATAGTTGAATGGAACCCTCGATAAGTCCCATAGAGTTGGGGTTGTGCGCAGTACCAATGTAAATTGATTTTGTATAATGTTAGCATTTTAAGAGTACATTATTAAATTCCATACCGGATCTGAACTAATTTTGATGGAATTTGCAAAATGAAAATACTTTATTAAAGCTCTTATTACTCTGGGGTAGACCTACTATTAATTTCAATTGTTGACCCAATTTGCCAAACGCGTCTATCAAGATTAGAAAATACTTACCTTCATCGAAAAGGTATCAATGAAAATTTCGAATGGTTTAGACTGGCTTGAGTCAATTGAAGTTGAGGTTTTAGGGTTTACGGTCATACTCATTTTCTTGCAAACCTCACATGAGTTTATGATGCTCGCACTGTTTGTTCCATATTGTTCCAATAAAACGTTCGCCCCAAATGTATTAATGTTTCTAATGCCTCTACAATTTTACCTAAATGATATTTAAGAACTATTTCTCGTTGCTCATTTTCATCTTCTACATAGACTATCCTCTTGTACATCTATAAAATTTAACACTATACTTTTGAATAATTGTTGTGATCTGGAAAACTGTTTATGGTGTATGACATCTTCGAAATAAAAGAAATATTTAATTTTAGGCCTAATATACTCTTTCAGCAAATTTTATTAAATCCAAATTGTTTAATGGTAAGTGAACTTAAAATATGTTTTGTTTATCCCAGACAAGTTTTTAACTGAACATTCATTTCTGTTCCAGGTATGAACGAGTATTTGATTTGGTTTCGCATCAATCGCTTCCTGAAGAATTAGGATTCCTGCTGTATCTATGTCTTTAGCCGAATGTACTGTATTGTTACTACTATGTCCTTCAGAAGCTGTGGCAGTGCTACTATTTGGAGATAGTATTGGATATGGAGATTGTCTACTATGTGAAGAGGGAATTTAACGTTTCCGAATCGGATGATACTTACTACGTCCTGCCTGATCTTGAATTACCTAGCTTTACAATTTTAGAGACTACATTGCTCAACTGGCGTTGAAGTTTTTTTCGTTTTGTCTATATTCACTTGCATCCAAACATCATCGTTATCAGTTAAGGCGTTAATTAATTCTAGATAAAGCATCAGCGTTACAATTTTGTTTCTGTTTTTATACACTATTTCATAATCAAATTCCGATAGGCGTAACTTCCATCTAGTTAGTTTGCTATTCGGTTCATTAATGAAATTTAACCAGGCCAGGGCGATGATCGGTGTAAATGTAAATTTTTTCCATATAAGTAAGGGCGGAAATGTTTGACTGCCCAAACGATTGCCAAAAGTTCTTTTTCTATTGTGCTGTATTTCGTTTCAGCATCGTTCAACGTACGACTTGCAAAGGCTATAATAGGCTTATCACTACCGATAGTCCTCCCTTGACAGAACTGCACTGAGAGCAAAGTTCGACGCATCTGTGGTGAGAACGAACGGTCGAGAGAAGTCAGATATTGTAAAAGTGGGCGTTTGTTAAAAGCTCTTTACATCTTTCAAATGCGCCCTACAGGATGTCCAGTAAATAGCACGACATATTGCAGGGGTGATAGCTAGGTCACTACCTATCAATACAACACAATATATGTTCAGCAAAATCTTACGGATTTACAGTTTTACAAAATTTTCCGAAATACCGAAAATCTCTACTTTGAAACAGATTTTAACATCTCGTAATGAAAAAACCTTTTCTAGTACTTTTTTACATCAAATTATTAGTGAATAGTTACTTTACTCATTGATAAGTCTTTTTCTATCAAAGATAAGAATGTTTTCAAGAAATACTATTTTTGTTTAAATTTGCACAGAACTATTTTCTTATCACTTAAGTTTAACTACAGTGGTGAAAAAATGTATGTGGCAGTTTTGTACAACAAACTTAAAAATAGCTTGTTTAATGGTGATTTTGAAAGATACAATACTAGTGCATTTTCATTAAAAAATACAAAAAATAAGCTATTTTAGTTAATAAGAGCATTTTATTTTTGCAAGTAATGTGACTTTGAATTGAATCGTTGTAAGGTTCGAATTATAATAATTATCTACAGCCGACCGGCCGGTCGGTCTGTAAATGACATCTTGAAGGATAAGGTGATAGTAAAAAAACAGAGGAGTTAACTTTAATAAACATTTATTTAAATAAATTACAATAAATGCTCAAATTGTTTCCTTGTGCCCTAATACACGCTCGGCATCTCTAAAATGAGCTTTCAGTCTTCTCAGGCTTATTTGCGATATTTTTCTTGCTGCAATGTTAACCCTTGCTCTCAATTCATTGTCATTTTGGATCGGTTTTTCATAGACTTTGTCCTCATGGCACCCTAACAAAAAAAAAAATCCAGGGGTTTAGGTCCGAGACCTAGGTGGCCATAATATCGGTCCCAGTCGCCCAATCCACCTGCCTGGATAAGATTCATCTAAGTAGGCTCTTACTTCCCGCCATAATGAGCAGGGCACCCATCATTTTGAAGCCAAATCACCTCTCTTAGCTCACTCGGAACATTTTCAAGGAGCGTGGTAGGTTTCTCGTAAAACTCCAAGTAATTATTGGTATTTAATGTAGGTGGAAGCTCGACGGACCCACAATCTGGCCATTAAAAATCCCACACCATAAATTTATTTTGAATTGGTACTGGGACCTGTCTTCTTGACACATACGGATTTTCTAATTGCCAACTATGTAAATTATGCAAATTCAAGTAGCCGTCCTTTCTGCAGGCTGACTCATCACCCATAACACCTTATTAAAAAGTTTGGGTCCTCCTGATGCATTTCAAGCATGCGGCGACAGAATTGAACTCGGCAGTAGTCTCTAGTTAAAAGAGTTTGCACGCGTCGTACGTGAAATGGATGGCATCCATACCTTTAATTGAATGAACAGTGATTTCGGTATCCCTGTGCGCCGTTGTATCGCCCCAACCGAAGTTGTCGGGTCTTGTTCTCGTTCCTGAAGCACTATGTCTTCGTCAACAACTTGAGGCCGTCCACCGCCACGTTGACCAGGAGTCTGCCTCCATGTAGAGTTATGCACTCTGGTAAATATTTCATGGTGTGGATGTCCCTATCGGGAAACCTTTCCTGTAGAGGGTGGCAGCTCGGGAACTTGGCCAGTTTCTCCGTAAATAAGGTGCATCTCAGCATACCTCGCTGCGTATAACCAGGAAAACGCGGCGGTTGGCCATGTTATAAAACACAAAAGTCCAGGTGGTCGCAAGTCGTCGTAGTGATCACAATAAAAATCCAAATCGTAAGGCAAACAAAGTCCGGGGTCCAAGGCACAAAACAGTCGTCAGTACGAAACAATAATTTAGAACACAGAGATGCGTTGCGCACGGTTTAAGGTAGCGTGCTGACAAGTGTCGCAATAAGGTTGAGTGAGACACAAAATCACAATGCAAGAAAGAGCGGATAGCACATGCGCTTTTGGACAGTAACCGGTCGGGTCGGGTCGGTCGGCGAGCAGGTAAAACCTTTAGTCATTACGTGCATGTCGCATTTTACGTGTCACAACTAGTTTTATAATAATTGCGTAAATGAGCAGCTATACTTATTCTCATAGTGGTTTTTGTCAAAATTAAGTTAATTACATTTTCAACAAAATCAGCTTCTGGAACTAAAATAGCATTTTTTGTATTTTTTAATGAAAATGCACTAGTATTGTATCTTTCCTAAATCACCATTAAATGTTTTATTTTTTAAGTTTGTTGTACAAAACTGCCACATACATTTTTTTCACCACTGTAGGTTAAACTTATGATAAGAAAATAGTTCTGTGCAAATTTAAACAAAAAAATAGTATTTCTTGAAAACATTCTGTCTTTTGATAGAAAAAGACTTATCAATGAATAAAGTAACTATTCACGAATAATTTGATGTAAAAAAGGACTAGAAAAGGATTTTTCATTACGAGATGCTTAAAATCTGTTTCAAGGTAGAGATTTTTCGGTATTTCGGAAAATTTTTAAAACTGTAAATCCGTAAGATTTTGCTGAACATATATTGTGTTGTATTGATAGGTAGTGACCCTAGCTATCACCCCTGCATGTCGTGCTATTTACTGACACCCTATATTCTCGTAATTTCAATTTTTTTTTTTTTCAGGCAAGAGGTTAGTGGTGTAAGTTTAGCGAAGTCTTTAATAAATTTTCTGTAATACCCTACTAATCCGAGAAAACTTTTTATTTCCGTGGCTGTACGCGGTAATGGATATTTTAGTACTGCTTTAATTTTTCGTCATTTGTTTCAAACCCTTTTGTAATAGTGTGACCTAGATATAGAACTTTTTCTCAAGAATTCACACTTATCTAACGTGACTTTTAAATTGGTTTCTCTGAGACGATCAAAATATTCCTTAATTTTTCAATATGTTCCTGAAGACTTGCGAACACAATTATGTCATGGAGGTACATCAAGCAATGGAGACCTTGGAGGCCTCTAAGATATTATCCATTGCTCGCTGGAAAGTTGCAGGAATTGTTCAATCCAAACGGCATGCGTTTGAATTCTAGTGACCGGATTGAGTTGTGAAAGCTGTCTTTGGCCTATCAGCTTCATTAACTTCTAGTTGGTGGTAGCCACTTGCCAAGTCAAGGGTACTAAAATATATAGATTTGCCTAACTTATCAAAAGGTCAGTTATATTATGTAACGGGTATTTATCGTCTATTGTATTCTCATTTAATCGCCGATAATCTATAACCATTCTAAATTTAGGCTGCCCGGATGCATCTAGTTTTTGGGACTAAGTGAACTGGTGCGCTCCAAGGTGAGTGAGAATTTTGGATTACGTTATCTTGAAGAAGTTTGTCTACTTGTCTTTGTACTTCCTCATTTTGGGAAGGTGGATGGCGATACGGTCTGATATATATAGATCTTCGTTAACTGTTCTAATATTATGTTTTACCTGATTTGTGAAAGAAAGCGGAATTTTCTCACTATAAAATATGTCGCGGTATTCATAGCATAATTTAATTATAGCTTTCGTTCTTCTTCATTTGTATGACCTAATCGTAGTTTAATTAAATTTTCTTTTAAAATCTCATCTATCTCGCAATCGGAATTTATCTCATTTATGGCAACGCATTATTTTCAAATACAGTTACATTAAACGGTTCTATAAATTTAATATTAGCTTTTTCATTGGACACGTTTTGAATAATGGTTTCGGCAAAGAAATTATCACACTTGATAAGGGCATATGGCATACGAACCTCACTAAATTGGGTAAAATTAATGATCGCGTCTCCGTTTTGTAAGTTGGTAGGTATTTTTACCGTGTTTTGATCTTGGTTCTAAATTAATTTCATAAGGTGGATTATAAATAATTGGAATTTCAGTATTAGTTGTTCGTAAAATTTGGTGGTTCATGTCGATATTAGCTGCCCATTTTTTTAATAAGTCTGACCCAATAAGGCTGTCGTATCTACCGTCCACATCGTATATGTAAAATTATGTGGAAGAGTACTTTTGAATGTTTTAAAAGCGGTATAAAAATTATTTCATCGTGCCTGCTTTGTGCATGAGTACTACAACTGTGAAAGGTTCATTGTATTTAAATTCACCAAAATATTTATCAGCCTTGGCAGGACTAATAAGTATTAGAGGTAATTTTAAAATTTTATTAGTATATGAGGTAATTTTAAATGTTATCACAATAATTAGATGGATCATTTTGAGGGCTTTCGAAGGCTACTATCGGAAAATTTTCAGGTACTGCATTATTAATTTCATTAGAATTTCCTAGGTACCTTCAAATGAAGGGTCATCTGCCAAACCATCATAGTGGTCGTAGTAGTAACCGTCAGTATTATCGTGAGAGAAATCTTGACATGACGTTGAAGGTTCCTCGCTAAAGAACAAATCATTCGTCGTCATGTTTTGCCTAATTGGTGCGGTACGCATAGATACGTCAGTGTCGTAAACGTTTTTGGCGGTTGATTTTGTATGCCGAATTTGAATTGATTGGGTTGCTGTTGTGCCATATTTAAATTGATTAGGCTGTTGTTGAAAGCCGTATTTGAATTGATTAGGCTGTTGTTGAAAGCCATATTTAAATTGGTTAGAATTGTTGTTGATTCTGCACACCGTTTTTTGAGCTTGATGTTGGGGAATGCCAAATTTAAACCACCAACTTGGAATGGTGCTCGTGGTTGTTGGGTAAATTGATTGAAATTACGTGGCATTGAATTTTGTGGTGATGCAAAATGGTAGCCTTGCTGAGGGCCGTGAATTTATTCGTGTGCAAATTAGGCCTATATCCTATCTGAAGTTATTGGGTACACCAAACTTGAAATTACTACTATTATTATTACTGTTTGGTGTCAAATTTGAATTTATAAATGCAGTTGGTCTCACGAAACTTGTAGAGCTAATTGTTGAACTGGTTTGGCTTTATTGTTTTGGCGTTATACTGAGTAAGAAGTTAATTTCTTCAGACTAGATTATACTTAAAGGATCTCAAAGTAGAACAGCCTTTGAGTCGGACAATTTAATAAGGTCTTTGGGCAAATTGTAAAAAATATGTTCAAGGTGGTATTATTATAAATAATCATTTTAGGGCCTTTTATTCCTTCATCACAATGTCTTTGACTTTAGCAATAAAGAACTTTAACATTTTGTATTCTAGTACAAAACTGAATAAATGACTTCCTTGTTTGATTTTAGAGATTCTAGCTCGATAGCAATACATTCCTCTGAACGGGTCGCTGAAATGCTGGGTCAAAATTTCTTTCAAATCTTCCCACGTACTTAAACTAGGGTTAATTAGTAGAGTCGCAGCCTACCACTAAGCTTACTACTTATAGCATGGAATCTATATAAATTTTGAAATTTTTGAATTTAATAAACGTATTCACATTTTGAAATGAATAAATTGAGCAATTTTCATCTCCATCGTATTTCTAGGAATTAAATCAAATGTGTGCTGAATAACAGTTACTACCATTTTTATTTAAAATATCTTACTTAATCTAACTTAAACTATTAACAAGTATATTATCAGCCTATTTTGTGCCAACAAAACAGATAATTAAAAATAATATGGCCCGACGATTTTAGTTCGGAAAATGCGGAAAAGAATGGGATAAATATAAACAGAAGTGAAAAGATTTACTCACAGTATGTTCAATCCCATGTCCTCCAGTTGATTCTGACCACCAATACTGTTGATGGTCCAATGCGTAATCGATTGATTTGAAACGATAGCGCGTCGCGGAGTTATTTGTTTGGTTCGAGGATATCCGAACCTGACTGCTATACTGACGCTTAAACCGATTTTGGGGTCCGAAAGGCGTTAGATCGACAGCAAACATATACGGATATCACTCGAGTTCTCACGCATATGCTGATGTGGCTGTTTGGAATATTGAGCCAGGGACGGATTGAGGCGATATAACTAGATTGTAAATAATCGAATATATTGAATTATTCGACTCCTCAAAATTCATACGCGAGGCACACACTATTGCAACAAAACAGTTCTTGTAATATTATTAAAACATGGTTGCGAATAACCCCTGGAATAAGTTGATCGCAACCAATCTGTTTATAACATAATTTATAGGTGTATTATATAGCAAAGGCTACCGTGAATCGCGTTTTTACGTGGTAGAGCCATGCTGCAGCTATATTAATAGTATAGTTGTAGCACGAATGGGTCGGCTCGACTGGGAAGGACCACGCTCTCACAGAACAATTAGCGTAAAACAGCAGCTTAATGCTGCTGTGTTTCGTATGGTGAGTATCGTTTTGTATATTTCGTTCTATCTTAGTCCTCACGGCTGACAACGCATCTGAATTTAAATTCGCAAACGAAGATAGATGTAGATGTCTTGGGCCACAGTACACATTTACCATCAGGTGGACTGTGTGTTCGTTTGTCACCCTTATTCTATAAAAAAATCTAGTAGTCGTAAACGCGACTGCTGATCATGAGGTCCCGGGTTCGATCCTGGGTCGGGCCAAAACAGTTGGGTTTCTGTAAAGAAATTCTCAGTAACAGCCAAGAGTCCGAAATTGGCGATGTTTCACGTCCGTGTCTCGAAAGCACCCATAGCTGTTGGCCGGTTGATGGATTGCCGTCCCAAAGGACCATGAGAGTGAGGTAATAGGAGTAGTTTAGTTTAGTTCCTTTTTATTTGTTTTTTTTTTAAAGAGACATAATCACAATTACAATATTGAAATGGGTATGGCAGTTAAGTCAAACTAAAGGTCTTATATCTGAAAGATATGAATTGCAAATAAAGTTATTTTACGACCAATTTCCATCCACACGTAAACGGGTATGTCCATTCCTGTTTATCAGTATTATTAAATTTTTTAAAACTTGAAATATATTTTGCCGAAATTAAAATTACTCTTTTTACTTCTATACTTTTTTGTCAAATTATATATTTTGTATATTCCTGAAGCTCTACCCATGACCTATACTTTCTTTTATTAGACAACTTAATGAAGACATCTAGCTGACGTAGTACCTTACTGGTATACGAGTACAAACAGAAATGTCACAGAGCTTTGAAAATGTGGTGTTCTTGGTCTTCAAGTGCGCAACGCGTCGTCGAACCGACTTCAGAGCCTGGTTACAGCGATGGAGGAAGGATTATCTATTTTGGTGATTGTGTTGAGATTAAACGTATACTATCGTGCAGTAGTGTGTAAGAACATCCTCTACTTCATATCCTCCTGCGGGTGTCAAGAGGGCGAAAGAAGGAAACAAACCTGAAAATGGGCAGCAGCGTCGTCCTAATAATAACTAAAATTAAAAACTGCAGGTTACCAAGCCGCCGACTAAGCGTAGCAACTACGGCCAAATACCCTTCATATAGCAACTATGAGAGGCTCATGTTTAGCAGAGGACTTGAAAGGCTGTAATGAATGAATAATTAATGAGCGAGAGATTAAGCATAGATAAATTTTAATGCGGATCGAGAGATAATAGATCCCAATCAGTGACGATAGCACATTACGCCATTCGTTATGTGCAGTGATGCGACCAGACGATGGCCGGAAGTGACCTAACTTTTATATTATTCTGCTAGCGCTTAACCACAATCCCACCTGATGGTAGTGATGATGTAGCCTAGATGGCGAAGCGCACTGACTTAACAAAAGCCTATACACTTTGCCTTGAAGAAACCCATTAATCGGATGGAAACACAGATGCAGTAAACTTATTCCACCTTTGGTGTACGCATGATGAATGTTGTAGCAAACCGTTTGGTTCGAATGTGGTAAGTCAACAACGAAAGCGTGGATATTGGCCGAACATCTGGTTGTCCGATGTGAGGAATTAAATTATGCAATTCCTGCGCACTCTCCGAAATGCATCCTAGAAAACCGAAACTGGCTACTTTCCGCCTGTGTTCGAGGCTGAGATTGGTTTTAACCGAATTCGTGTCACCAAAACCCTCTTATCACGTCTTTCCATTGAATTCAAACTTATGGTGGCATTTTGAAGCATCAGCCCATATGTGGCAGCAATACTTCACATCCGGACCATATAAAGTGAAGCAGCTGTCCCGGCTTGAAGTATCGCCGCACCTTTGCAAGGACTCCAGATTTTTGCAGCTACTTTGCCTTGACTCAATGAACGTCCAGTTCTGATTTGAGGATATCTCAACCCCAACAACTGAAGGCAGTCGGTGTATTCCAGTGATACATTTCGAAAGAAGGAGCCAAGATGAGCTGTAGCTTTTTTGCAGTGAAGAGACACTGTGTTTTGGAGACGTTGAGTTTTACAAGGTTGGCATCGCCCCATTCGAGACTGCCTGTAGTGTGAGATTCACGCGCTCTACCATAGCTTCTTTTCGACTGATTTGATCCCGACTGGCCTGAGGACTTGGTTGGTATCTTCCACAACCGTATTTAATTAAAATTAATACCTCCTGAAGAGCTCGGCGGAGGTTGAATTGATCATACAAAAGTAATACCAAAACTATTTATTATTTACCAGACATATTTTAAATCTTCAAGGGTAATATCATTATTTTAATGTTATATTATTGCCGTAGAGTTCCTCATTGTTTTCATATTGTATCTTTAAACATTATTTTCGTCACGGAACCCTTATAATAAGACATCCATACCATCATCACTTTCATGTACTCGTAAGATGTCTTGGTCTTCTTAATAGACGAATTGAATAAACATTATTTTAGATAGATAGATGGATAGATGTCACTTTATTGTACGCCAATAATAATATATAAATATTAACAAA
>JAGSMP010001698.1:0-42283 GCA_029286625.1 Parnassius orleans | reverse complement strand
CAGCTGTCCCGGCTTGAAGTATCGCCGCACCTTTGCAAGGACTCCAGATTTTTGCAGCTACTTTGCCTTGACTCAATGAACGTCCAGTTCTGATTTGAGGATATCTCAACCCCAACAACTGAAGGCAGTCGGTGTATTCCAGTGATACATTTCGAAAGAAGGAGCCAAGATGAGCTGTAGCTTTTTTGCAGTGAAGAGACACTGTGTTTTGGAGACGTTGAGTTTTACAAGGTTGGCATCGCCCCATTCGAGACTGCCTGTAGTGTGAGATTCACGCGCTCTACCATAGCTTCTTTTCGACTGATTTGATCCCGACTGGCCTGAGGACTTGGTTGGTATCTTCCACAACCGTATTTAATTAAAATTAATACCTCCTGAAGAGCTCGGCGGAGGTTGAATTGATCATACAAAAGTAATACCAAAACTATTTATTATTTACCAGACATATTTTAAATCTTCAAGGGTAATATCATTATTTTAATGTTATATTATTGCCGTAGAGTTCCTCATTGTTTTCATATTGTATCTTTAAACATTATTTTCGTCACGGAACCCTTATAATAAGACATCCATACCATCATCACTTTCATGTACTCGTAAGATGTCTTGGTCTTCTTAATAGACGAATTGAATAAACATTATTTTAGATAGATAGATGGATAGATGTCACTTTATTGTACGCCAATAATAATATATAAATATTAACAAAAAGGAGAAAAGAAAAAACAGACCGCTCAGTGCGGATGACCGAGTGACTGCTCGATTGTTCGTGGCCCACATTACTAACACTCCCAATTCGTGCATTACGTACAGTTTTATGTCATAATAGAATAGAACAGAATAATTTTATTCAATATAGATTACATGTGTAATTCTTATTGAAAGTCATTCTTTTACCGCTGGTTCTGAAAAAACCTCTTTCCTGGGAAGAAACAGCAACAAACCCAGCGGGACTTTTTTTAAAAGTAAATTTTACATTAATGGTTGTACAAACTATTTACACAAAATTTATTTTAGAAACTGCTTGGAAGGACCACCCATTCCCAGGGTTATTATCAATTATATATTCATTTATACTATAGAGAATGACCTCAGCGCTCGGCGTGAGTGAACAAGTTAAATAAAGTCCTCTGTAAATTTTATCTAAGTAAAAGTTAAAGTTAATTATTAGCCATATATTTAGTTTAATTAGTTTAAGTTAAATCTAAATTACAAGTGAAAGTGTAATCCAAAAAAAATATAATAATAACAGCTAAAACAACAATAAACAATAAGTGATAAAGTGATTGAACATCAAATCGAAATAAGAATTATTAAAGGGTTTTAACTCTAAAACTGCTTAAAAACTTTATAAATCCTTACGGACAACAGTTTATAGTGAACAAAATAATTTTCCAGTGCGTAAAAAGATTAAAAAAATCTTGAAAAGTGTGTGCAAAATATAAATCGTTACAAAATTCAAAAACCGGTCAACTCATTCTTATAGGAAAAATATTGTACGACATCTATCGACGAGTAGCTAAACTAGCACAATTGATCGATATTATAATACTAATATAGTACTGCGATTAGCCGAAAGAGGGCATTGAATAACATTACTATACAGAAAAAAAAAATAAAGACTTGTACAGACTTTGAAATGGAGTACCAGAATGTTACCTTTCGTTCTAAAAAGACCAAAAAATGAAATGAATCACTAAACATGTCATTTATATCGACCAACTCAGATTATCTGACAAGAAGCTTACCAGATTTATCCACTGCACAGTTATATAACGAGGACTGTGAGTGCTACAAAGAGCAAATATTAAAATTACAGGAGCAACTACAAATAGCGCATGCTGAAATAGAAAATTTAAACTCGGAAAACAGCAATCTTAAACAGCAAATTAATGAACATGAACGAAAATTTGCAGTTAAAACAAATTTGTACAGGTTCTCCACAAGTTAAAAAAATCACTTATTCTCTAATAACGAAGAAAATACAAAAATCTACAAGAAAACAATTTGAACATGAGTATTGAGATCTTGGACTAAAAACAGATGATGACATTATACCAACAGATGACGACACCAGTAACATACGCATACAACAACGAAATAATATATCAGTGTCTGAAGTGGTTCCAGAAACTCAAAATGCACCAGGATGTGGCGTTGACACACAAGAAAGAAATGTATAACTCCAGCCACAATCTACCACAAAATGGCACTAAAATCATAGTAAATATTAATGTACAAAACAACCGAAGAATATTCATTATTGGAGAACAGTAGTACAGGGGTCTTTGTGATAAACTAACAATTTCGAGGGATACAAATAAATATGAAAAATACAAAATATATTCTTTATAAAACCGTTTGCTAGGTGTAATGAGTCATTGAAACCATGCTATCATTTGAACATATCAGAAAAAGATTGGGTAGTACTATGTATTGGTGAAAATGATGCAGACCCAAACCAAATCTAATTTCACTTAAAGAATAGTTTAGAATTGTTGACCAAATGTAATGTAATAATACTAAGCGTTAATAGAAATACATACCTAAATGAAAAAAATTAAATACACTTCTAAAATTTACATGTCACACTTACCATAATTGCCATTTTTCGGATATATCTAATTTAAATGAACATTATTATAACTACCACTACTTACAGGATCATATATGCAGGTTAATCAATCTAACCATAGATACCAAGGACTATAAAACTAAATACATTCCTTCAGGTACAAATAAAGTAAAACCCTATTATCTTCCTATTATTAAACACGGCTTACCTAAAAGTTCCCTCGGGTATATGCAGAGTAAAAGGACCATCCCATATTATTTTCCTATCATTAAACGTAATTCAACTATCATCTAAAATATTTAACAATAAGAATTTTTTATGAGTAAACCACGGAATTAAAATTAAAAGCAGATAAAAAATAAAATAAGACTACTCCATCAAAACATTGCAGGTATTTTAAACAAAATTGACACCATTGAACTATGTCTAATTGAACTTTCCAAAATAACTATCCAATACAGATTTTATGCTTTAGTGAAACTTTTATAAAAGAGGGATGAGTCACATATTACTATTAAGGGATATACTACAGTTACTATTCTAGGAAACAAAAGCGTGGTGGTACGTGCATTCTAACATATTGCGGAATTGATTGCAAAGCCAGAAGTATGTAAAGAATGCTCTTGTGATAATATATTTGAATGTTGCGGTATAGAAATCCCCAGTTTAAATACAGTAATAATATGTTTATACAGAACACCTACATCTAACATTAATTAATTTTTTAATAAATTAGAAATACTGTTACATAAATTAAGATTCAAAATTATAAATAAAAAATTCATATTAACAGGTGATTTAAACATTAATATACTATTAAATAATAAAAATACTTAAAAATATCCTCTCAAATTTTAATTTAACTTTACATATAAACGAGCCAACACGACAAAATAGCTGTATAGATCTCATAGCAAGTAATCACGAAGAGGCATATGGTACAGTACACCGGCTCTATCTATCTGATCACGACACTGCGCAAATGTTAGAATTTGTGAAAGTGAAAAATTCACAATATTGGTATGTTAAAAGGGATTTTAGTGATGAAAATATAGAAAATTTCTATATTACATATCACAATTATCTTGGCATGAAGTCTACGCGGAATCAGACGTAAATAAATCATTTAGTATTTTCATCAAGAACTTACATTGTATTATGAGTTATGTTTTCCTACTATAAATCTAAAATAACTTCAAACAGTCGATCTCCTGCATGGATCACTAAAGGCCTGAGAAAAGCCAGTGCCATTAAAAGACAATTAAGATTTTCATATTATAAATTTAAGAAACAAGACACACTTGAAATATATAATATTTATGGAAAATATTAAAGAAATGCATAATATGGTCAAAAAAAATATTAATAGAAAACATCTTAAGCGAGCAAAAATAAGGGAAAAGCTTAACTTGAAATATAATAAAAGATAATAATAGTATCAACTCGAACAACAGCGTGAAATCAATACAAAACGACGGAAATATTATTCACAATCCTACCCAAATAGCAACTTTTTAATGACTTTTCATTAATATTAGTAATGGAAATAATTTATATGCGCCAAACGAACAATATCAAAAATATCAATAGATGTTAATGACAAATCAATATTCTTGGTACCTACTTAGAGCTTGAAATGATAAATATAATTAAATCATTAAATAACACCAAAGCTGTGGGTATGACTCTATATCTACAGAAATAATTAAAGCAAGTGCTCGTGTCATTGGCCCCATTCTTAACTATATAATTACAAATTCCTTTATTCAAGGAATATTTCCAGATAAATTAAAGCACTCCATTATTAAACCATTGTACAAGAAAGGTGATAGAAAAGAACCTAATAACTATCGTCCTATTACACTTGTACCTATATTATCAAAATTTTTGAAAGGGTTTTTACAACAGGTTAAATGAATTCCTTAATAAACATAATATTATTAAAAAGAACAGAATGGTTTTCAACACAATAAATCAACTTTAGCAACATTCTCTTATAAAAATATAACTAGAT
The DNA here is from genome assembly GCA_029286625.1 of Parnassius orleans. Lineage (NCBI taxonomy): Eukaryota > Metazoa > Arthropoda > Insecta > Lepidoptera > Papilionidae > Parnassius > Parnassius orleans. The sequence goes on along the minus strand of JAGSMP010001698.1, from coordinate 37,694 downwards.
ACATTGATGAGAAAATTCCGGTGGTAGCCATATTCTTTGATATGTAAGGCATTTGATTTTGTAGATCATGGATTTTGCTCACCAAATGCGAAAAATATGGAATTAGAGGTGGATTTAGACTGGATAAAAAGTTTTAATCAATCGTAAGCAATGTAGAAATCACTACTTTAAATGACAATCATGAATGCAGTGTACACAGATTTCATCCAGGGTCAATAAACATGGAGTTCCACAAGGGAGCGTATTAGGCTCCTTATTATTCTTATTGTACATTAATGACTTACCAGATTCAATAAATTGTCAAAGAGTTCTATTCGCAGACGACATATCTATAATAGTGCCATATAAGGATCAAGATACACCTCACGAAATAAAAATAAGTAAAGAGGTACAATCTGTATTAAGATGGCTAAAAGCAAACATATTAAATAAATCTGTCAAAAACAAAATTCATAAAATTTGGTACGAATAAAAGTAAACGCCCTGATAATAACATTAACATAAAAAATAGAAATGACAGTATAGAAGAAGCTGACAGCATAAAATTCTTGGGTATAACTTTGGATAGATTTTGTAATTGGAAACAACATGTAAATGATGCTTGTCTCAAACTAAGCAGATTTGCCTATGCCCTTAGAAAGCTTCGGACCGTATCAGATGAAAAGACTGCAGGTATAGCATATAAAGGCTATGTAGAATCAATCCTTAGATATGGGTTAATAATATGGGGGAATTCGACTGATGTTGGTCAAGCATTCATTGCACAAAAGAAATGTTTAAGAGCTATTGGAGCAAGTCCACTTGACTCCTGTAAACCTCTATTTAAAAACTTAATTTACTGACATTGACCTGCATGTATGTTCTTGAGGTATCATTTGTAAGGAAGTATAACGATTTTTAAATTTAAAGGGATCATGTTACTAAATACAGACCAAGAGATCCTACTAAAATAATGATTCCATCTTGTAGAACAACTTTAAATAAACGGAACGTATATCATATGTGCATATCAGTTTAAAATAAACTGCCTAAGAGTCTACGGAACTTCCATTTAAATATTTTAAAATTAAGTTAAGAAAATGGCTAGTGGATAAGTGTTTTATACACAAGAATTTATAAATATAAACTAATGTACATGATTATTTGTAAAATTAAATATAATGTAATATAATAATAATAATAATAAATATGCAATAATAACATAACTTGACATTTTGTATGTAATATAATTGTATTTTAATTGCTTTATATAATTATAAATATTTGCATGCCTATTAAAGGCAGAATATAGTTGAACTATGCACCACTGTTAAATCTGGTACCATCTGTATTCTGTGCAAATAAATGTTTCTTTTCTTTCTTTCTTTCTTATAATAATAACCTTTTATACAGTTTCAGCTTAACAAAACATTTAAACTTGGTAATAGAGAAGCCTGTACACTTTCCGGGACCTTGTTGTAATAGCGTACATTGCCCAAGAATGAATTACTGACTCTGTAGTCGAGAAACTGGTATCACTAGCTTGATCTTGTTCCTAGTCTTACAGAATGTATATCACTTTTTACTAAAACTACCTTGTTTTTGTGAACATACATTAAATTTTGTAAATATACTTAGAGGCCAAAGTTAATATATTTATTTCATCAAATTTATCTCTAAGGGACTCTCTCGGTTTTAGGTTGTAATAGCTTCTTCTGTAAAACAAAAATAGTTTCTGAATCAGTTGCATTTCCTTTAGCAAAATCCCATAAGACATTATGCTAAAATAACTGAAATAAACTAGTCTAGCTGTCGCGACACTAGTGAGACCTCTAATCTTTTTACAGCATAGGCTGCAGAAATTAGTCTGCTTGCTAGTTTGATATATGGGGCCCCACTGAAGCTTTGCGTCGAGAGTGATGCCAAGAAAAACAGTGGATTCAACAGGGCTCAGTCCTCCCCATTTAAAAACACATTGGTACCTAGATTTTAACATTCGTTGTTGTAAAGGGAATGCCCACCGTCCATAGACACTTCTGGCCATGGGTGCCCACATAAGCATATAGAAATGATAATATGCAATTATTAGAATGAACTGGGTAAAGAATTGATTTAAAAAGTCCGGATTTTTAAAATATTAAGGTTTTTATTTTCAAAATACAGTTTTTAACAATAATTTTACTGAATAAAACTATTTTTACGGATTTTATCGCGTTTAATCCCGACGTTTCGGGTGCTTTACAGCACCCATGGTCACGGGGGGGACTGAGGTGTTTGACGTCCTAATGTCATAGTTAGCCCGGCTACCTTCAGTTTTTTGAATATTAATTTTTGGCCCGATCTACGCAGAATGATTGGTTTTAATGGATCTTTTTGTTTGTCCTATGTAAGAGAGACCACATTCACAATCAAGCTTGTACACTCCTGCATCTTGTAGAGGGATATTACACTTGACGGATGGTCAAAATTGACTAATCTTCTTCGTCGGCTTGAAGTATGTTTTAACAGAAGCTCGCTTCAAAATATAGCCAGCCTTGTCTGTGAATCCTCTGACATAGTAGCAGGCACACGCTCGACTGTGGCCGGCTTCACTCGGTCACTGTGACGTAGGCGGGACCGAAGCTTGTTGTCTTGCAATATTCACCATCTGCTGGAGACAAAGGTACATGAACCTGATAACCACAACGTTCTAAAAGTGGCAATGAATCCCTAAAGCCTCTATCTAGGATGAATACATCTCCAGATTCAAAATATTGCCTTAATGAACTGGATTCATCACCAAATTCATTATTTATAATATCCGCATCTGAGGTTGTTGCAGGATAAGGGCCCAGAATATCTATGATGTAACCATCACTACACACAAAAAGGAAAGGCTTTATAAGATTGCGATATTTATGTAATGAGTAAGTTTTTTTCTGATACAAATAATTGGAACTCTTTTCTATGTAAATATATGTACCATCCGCAATTATGACAGGCCTCCTATCTTCTCCCCCATAAAGTCCATTTGGAATAAGGAGATTTCTTTCTACATTTATAGGAACAAATCTTGATTTAATATTTCGCGGGCCATATTCATGAGCCGCTCTAATGTGCTTCTTGGTACTTGCAATAATGCCGACAGGCGTTCGTCACTATCTCCTGTTCTTAATTTCATCAAATATGCAGCAAGTGCAAAAGAACCCCTATGTTTATTTGATAGTCTCGGAACTTCAGACAGAATTTGTTCATATTGTGCCTTTGATAAGCCTAGATAATAATGTACAGTATGCTCAGGCATACTGTGAATATTTTCAAAGTCTATATGATGATGCATATTATCTTTCAATAATGTTGCAAAATCTTCAATTTGTGGTGCACTAAATGTTTTATTAGGATTATATATTGATTCTAAAAGTAAATCCCAAGAATTGCTATTTAAATGGTAGTTACAGATTCTACATTCTGGAGGTACATAGTAATTGTAGTCAAAAAGACGTACCCGCAATGCTGATGGAACAATGAGTCGATTGGAATCGTTACAACCAGGAAAAACATTGATTTTGTGTTAGTGGTGCTCTTACATAATTAGGAGCAGTATACTGTGTGATATATGATCTAAGCTTTGTTGTTCTGGATGCACATATTACCAATACTAGATGAATCAGATGGTTCCTGTTCTGCAGTTGAACGTGATACTGCTCTATCAGTCCTTCGCCAGCAATTATGACACACTCGAGATGATGATAAACTGAAACAATATTAAACAAAAGAATGACGCCAAAGTAAACAAAATAAAAATAAAATAGATTTGTTTACTTTTAACTCAAATATAAATAAAATGTTTATCAAGTAAAACAATACTGCACAACGGCAGACTTAGTGCATTATATAATTTAATAATTAAGGACTGAGGACTACCAGTAGTCCAAAACAATGAAAAATCAACTGTCTCATTTCTCGTAGTTGATAAAATGGGCAGTTAACCCGCAACTACCTGGTGTTAGCTGGCTTATCTTATCACCATGGTATAAATAAACTAGAATGATTGTCAAATATAGCGTGTGCAGATGTGAAAAAATAAAATAACTTCTGGGGTTGATATGCAAACAGAGTAAAAATATGTATCACTATGAGATATCTGCACCACACTTAATAAATTATAACCTTACCACTTGAACACTTACCTCACGTGGTGCAATCTGATGGGCAATCTCATTCCTTATGAGTTCCCACATGAGAATCGGACCCGAACAGTGTGTGTGATCTTATTCTCAAAGTGACTTGCCACAGCTGATGCATACATGTCCATGATAACAATTGGTGCATTTTGCTGTTCACTAGTTTGATGTCGTATTTGATTCCAGGTTGCAGTCCAACACGAGGCACACACTACACTGTCACTCGAAACTTGTACCCAATAAAGAAGCCATAATTATTATATTGATATTATTTTAAGTCAACTCAGTTAAAAGCATTTCTGAGGAAGACATGACACATGGTGACATGGTTCAACTATTTACCTGCTGTGGTCGAACCCATTGTTGTATAAGATGTCGCACTTCTGCACTTCCAACAAATGTCTTCGTATTTTCGTGACATTTAAACCACAATTGACACAGCGTAAATGTCCTCTTGAATAAGTTACTGAGCGCTGGGAAGAACTCTGGCCGGTGAAAGCTAACATCGTTAACAGTGGATAGCGAGTCCAAGTTCGTGCAGGGGTATCGTGAGAAGCGGAAGGGATCCATGTTCAGGCCGTGGTCAGTAGGGTGCGAAGAATTGTTCGAGTCCATTTAGAAAGCTAATTCGTTACTTGATAACAAATCCGCAAGAAAACAAACAAAATAACACAAACGCAAACGAATTCGATTTGTGACTATTTAGTTGTGATTTCACATGACACGACACACCCATCCGTCAGATTCGATGTTGCCACTTAACAGAGATAAATGGATAAATCGATATCGATTTTTTTATTCGATTTATAATTTCATAAAAAGAATAATCTTTGAGGCGCTTTGAAGTTCTGCACGCCTTTAAAAAATGTTTTAATGCTATTTTAAATGAATTTTTAGAACAGATAAGAATAAAGCCGGATTTACATTTGTCTGACGTGTTGTGTGTGACGCATCAGAATGGTATCGGTTTCATACATTTAGTATGGTGAGATTTATATTTGTGTGTCGCGATCTGTTGTGATGTCTTCTGATGCGACGTACTATACTGTTTTATTTAATTAAACCGTGTTCTACCTTGTGTAATAGCTTGCATTTGCCATGGAACTTGTCCCTGGGACTTACAAAATATGTTTTATATACTTCACGAACTTGAATAGCTTCTTGAGATGGATTTCTATTTAACGGTTCGATATCTACTAAGCCATTACCGTCGCTCACCTCTTTCATCCATCAAAGTTTCTTGTGTTCCTGTGTGTCTTGGGTCAAAAGTTATGAAGGCAGCAGGCAAGTACGATCTTGTCCGCCATGTTTGGTTGTACTTGTAGGTCCCTGAAACACTCTAAATCTAGCTCGTAATATTCCAAATGCATTTTCTACAGTACGGCGAGCACGTGATAAGCGATAATTAAATATTTTATTTTGTTATTAACTAATTTAGCTTACTGTACGGTTTTAATAAATACGTTTTCAGTGGGAATGCCGCGTCTGCCACAATAGAGTAGGGTAAAGGTTCTGTATTTTGGTTTATAGGTTTATTCGGTGGCACATTTAATTGACCGCTTTCAAACATTTTTTCCATTAACGACTCTTGGTAAATGCCACCGTCACTATTTTCGGACGCTCCTACATCTACCATAATAAATCTGTAATGCGCATCAACAAGTGCAACAATAGAGTGCTCATTTTATAATTATAAAAAGTGGATCCTGCATTTATTGGACATATTATAGAAATATGTTTTCCATCCAATGCTCCACAATTCGAAAATGCCATACATTTTGAATCCTTTCGCAATCTCTCTCCACATTTGTTTTGTGTGCTTGGGCATTACAATAGGGCCAAATTTCAAATTGCACATACTTGTTCTACTATGATCTTTACTGTAGCAAACCCCATACGGTAATTGAACCCCAATGATCGAAAAGAATTTCCAGTTGCCATAAATCTGTAATATAAAACACAGATAATTTATTTTTGTTTCAGCGGAAAATGTAAAGATGACTGGAATAAATTACGAAATAGCTACGTCAACGCATTGAAACGCCGTAAAAATAAAAAGGGCAAGCCGCTCAATTTATCCCGCCATGTAAATATGAAGAACAAATGAGTTTTTACAGCATTTATGGAATCAAGGTCGACAACAACAAATCTTTCATCACCTCCTGAATCTCCAGAATTTCACTCAGAAAGTACTCAATCAGACAATTCTCGTCCAGCAACACCACATACTGGTAGTTCCTCGCACCCAACAGCCTGTTAGAAAACCAAACTTACAGGATCTATATGATATGATGAAGTCTTCGCACGATTTGAGAATCCATAAGCATCATTCAAAGCAGCAGCAGGATAATATGACGGATGAAACAGACTTGTTTTTCTGAGCATGAGCAAAGCAGTTAAAAACTTCCGAAACTAGATCAGACCAAAATAAAATTGGATTTGCACACTGCTGTATCACAAGCTGAAATAAGGAAACTTCAGACACAAGCACAAATTTTAGAACACCAATTAATGTGACTCACCAGATAGTTACTCGGCCACAACAACCGCTGCCACTCCAGCTACCCATTCAACCATCCACATCCATGACGACATTTCCAGCAGTCCCTGCTACACCAACTCGACAACATCAACTCTCAACAATCGGCCTCAACACTTTATAATTTTGAAGAAGATAACATCTCATCATATTATAGCAATGCAGACTTTTCTGATGATAACTGATTACCTGTCTTTACTAATAATGTAAAAAAACAATAAATCCTTACCTTAAACACACAGCAAGTCTTTCTTTGTCCCTATAGGTTTACGAAACTTCGTATGTATTTTTTTATGTCCCTTCAATCAATGAATGAACTTCCTCGAACTGTGCCTGACATTCTAAAATACTGATGAAATCTTTGAGCATCGTTCTCAATCTCTTTAACGAGACAGTGAAACTCGCCTTTAGACTCTCTTTATTATTCACTGGATGAACCCAATATCTTCTTTCTTTATTTTCTTTTTAATAAGAGTTGCCAGTAAAAAATTAAATATCTTCTTCATACTCTGAATCAGAGTCGGATGATTCATGGGAAAACATTGTAAACGTATGAACTCTCCGAGAGCTATGACTGTATTGATTCAAAATATCGTCAGAGGCCGTCAGAACACAACATAAAGATGTGAACACTAGCCATCACGTCAGAGCCCGTCACGACACAACACGTCAGGCAAATATAAATCCGCCTTAACAGTTAAATTGTGCAGTAGCGTTTTTGTTATGTAAAGAATTCATGGTAAATCAACTAGCAATTCCTTGTTTAATTATCTTAACATTATCAATCATAAAATAATATTAGCATTATAATAATGTCACCAAAAAATCGATCGAAAAAGGGAATCGATTTTACCGAGATATGTAATTAGCAACACTTTTTATTTTATCCCCAAACTAATGAATTACGGATTTACCTAATTTCACTTTTATCTTTTCGGTACTTTTTTGTGCAAACATGTTGCAATCTTTTTGGATAAATGAATATCGCGATTAATAACCATAAAAGATGTATTTTTTAACAAATGCAAATTATTAAGCGTCTCATGGCCGAAATTGGGCATTTCCCAATACATTTAGTTTTATTTCCGTTTAAATGTAGATTATTAACGTTAAACCAATGCACTAATTTTGATATAGCATTATTCACTTCGTCACATTTAAATGATTGACGTTTAAGTTTAAAATCAAGGAAGTATCATCAGCAAATAATACTATATCATGATTATCCCCTACAAGGAAGGTAAGTCATTAATATATACCAGAAATATAAATGGCCGAGAATCGAGCCCTGAGGGACACCTATTAGTACAGGTGACCCGGAAGAACTTTTACCATTGATAATAACTTTCTGCATTCTATTACTTAAATATGAAATAATAAGTTTAAGGCTGTGTTCTTGACACCATAGTACAGAAGCCCTGAATAATGTCTCATGGTGAACACAGTCGAAGGCCTTGAAAGGTCACAAAATTAACCCAAAGCATCCTCCGAATTCTCCCATGCACAAAAAATAAGTTTAATAAGCTCAACTCCAGCGTCAGTTGTCGAGCGACCCCTTGTAAACCGAATTGATTTTTATGTAGCAATTTATTATATTAAAGAAACTTAAGATCTGATCTAAAATTATTTTTCAAAATTTTACTAAATGTTGGTAGTACATAAATCGGTCTAAAGTTGGCGGGGTCTAATGTACTACCAGATTTAAATAAAGGTATGACTTTAATATGTTTCATTAAATCAGGAAACACCAGATTCGACGCTTGTTATTAAATATAGTGGCTAGATAAGGTGCTATTATATCTATTATAGATAAAATAACTTTAACGGAAATCCCATAAGTCTGCTGTTTTCTTAACATCAATTGTTTTAAAATATTTAACGATATCTTTGGCAATACCTATGGAATTTAAAGTATTTGAAGAAGTTTTACATTTTGTTTGCAATGATTCGGCGACAGTAGGAGAAGAATGTAATGATTTTGTTGTCAAAAAGGAACATCAGTAAAATGTTTCTCAAAATCCATAGCAACTTGATCGGATCGAGTTAAACTGTTGTTAATATTCAATTGAAAATCTGAGTTGCGCGGTTTGACCTTGCCCGTTTTACTATTTATTATTCTCCAGGTCATTTTAATTTTGTTGGATGCAGTTTTAATTTTGTTACTTAAATGTAAAGCCTTAGCTGTGTAGCACACTTTTAAATATTTTAGAATATGTTTTTACATAATCTCTAAATATAACACTAGTATTATATGATCTTTCATTATAAAGCTCATATAACTTTCGCCTACTTTTATAATTCCTACTGTCGCCCATTCATTAAATGATTTATGACTGTTAAAAGAGAAAGTTTTAGAAGTAAATATTCTACTAAATTCACAAGTTATAATTTTAAATAACATACCATAGAAATAATTAGCACTATTTTTAAATGAAAGTGATGGAAGTCATTTTATTATATTACTTAAACCTCTCCAAGCGATGGTCATTTATTGGAACAAACACAACTTTCTTATTTTTTCTGTTTTTAGTGTATGTAAGGCAATGATACCAACTGTCCACAGTGATCTGAACTTAAATTTTGAAGAATTGATTTATGCAAGGGCTTAATATCTGTAAAAAGGCCCAGCAATACGTGTTGGTTCTATGAATAAATTAACAAGATTATACGATTTAAACAATGAGCTAAACTTAATACTAATGGAAGAAGTTTCAAGGAGATTGATGTTAAAGTCTCCACATATTACAACAGACTTGTTCTGTTTACTAAGTTTGAGCAAAACTTCTTCCACAATTCTTTCAAAATAGTCATAAGTAATCGATCAATGAACTTGAAAATCTTAATAAAGGTATGTTTTGCAGTCTTTTGTGCACTCAATACGGAGCATTGCTGAGTTATTTCGTCTCATCATCATCATCATTATAGCCGTGCACAAGATCACTGCTGAACATAGGCCTCCTAGGAATGCCACAAAGCACGGTCCTAAGCTACCTGTATACATCTCAGTATTTCTGATTAGAAGTAGGATCTCCTGTTGTATTTTCGACAGTAGCCTCAATGGCAGGGCGCGGACTGCGAAATCAAAGGTCGTGGGTCGAATCCGCCATTCGACTACTATCGTGAACCACCCTAACAAAGCATTTTAAGCTCACCAAGAATATTTAAAGTGAATATTAGTAGATTAAATAGCATTACTAGTATTTTTAATAATAATAATAAAATTATAATAATAAATAATCTAATATATAAAAATGCATATTTGTTTGTTCGTATTTTATGCGCTGCCATACTGTTCATCAAATTATTACGGTAAAAATTAGTCAACTTATTGCTTGCACTTGCGGAAGGTTATAGGCATAGTACAACAAACTTACAGTAGGTGGCGCGCGTATCGTACCGACTAATTTATTTGAAAGTTATTTATCATTCAACTTCAATGAATTTATTATCTTTCCTAATTAAACAATATAAGTTTTCCAAATTTAAAACTATATTTCCACAATTATTTCTTCCTCGGCAGCAACGCGCCGGATACCAGCTAGTATCAATCAAACTTTCGTCACGGCATATGAGTCGGCTTTACTGCCAAGGCGCGCAGTAGATGTTTGAAAAGGTTTTAATTTGTGTAATTAATTAGGTAAAGAAGGATCTACTGATTTTAGATTAGTGTAAAGGTTAGGTTTAATTCCACTCTCATAAACGTTTTGTTCAGATCAAAATATTAATTATCATTTTAAATATAAAATAAAAATATCTATATATAAAAATAATTTGCCAACCAATAAAGTGCCAACAAAAGGCAAACGCCGATAAAAAGTATATTGATGCGGCAGATTTTTATGCTGTAAAATCTATTAAGATAATCGGGAACTTTTTTTTTTGGGAAATGTCTGCGCATACCCGCCTCGCGGGGCAAGGACGAGTTATGTCTGACTCGCACCGACTAAAACCCCATGATGTTCCGCCTTCGTCACATATTGGCAGGGCCACGGAAACGCTTTTGCACATCCGCGACCCCAGCGGCAGCCTCAAAAACATTCCCTCCTCGAGGCACTTCTCCTCCTTTCCTTCTCTGGTAAGGCGCACAGGACACGAGGTGTGCCTTGCTACATGCGCCTCTAACTCCACCTGCGTTACGAACCTCCTCGGGTCCTATGCCCAGCAGTCAAACGAGAACTTTTACTGTATATTTTTTAACCAAAGGCAGTCATAGTATTTTTAATGGCCTGTGATCGAGCCTTAAGAGATCGCCATGCAACTTTGTTAAAAGTAAGTAATATCTGAATACGGCAAAAATATCCTTGTATATTTAACCATAAGATATTGGCGGTGTTTTTTATATAGGATAAGGTGACAAACGAGCACACAGTCCACCTGATGGTAGTGGTTGCTGTGACCCATAGACATCATCTATCCTCAATACAGAATCAAAATGGAGATGCGTTGTCACCGGGAGGACTAGATGGAATGCCTCTTTCCAGTAAAATGTGTCTCCGGTTCTCTACACTCACCATACAGAAACACAGCAGTGTTATTTGCTATTTACGCTGGTATTATATGAGAGCGTGGTCCTTCTCGGTCGAGCCGACCATTCCAGGTGCTACAACTATACTACTATATAGCTGCAGCATGGCTCTACCACGTATAAAACTGTAGTGTTATGTTAACTGTGTAGTGACAATGCAAGAATATCTACTTACCCATATCGTCCCGTAGGTGTCGTAATTGGCGACAGCGGAAACCGAAAAAGGAGATGGGCAGCAGCATCTCCTAGATAATAACTCAAAATAATGAAAAACTGCCAACCCGCCTACCAAAGGGGCCAATATGGAAAAATCCCTTTGAGGCAATCATGGGAGGTATATGTTCAGGAAAGGACTTTAATAGGCTGTAATGGACGGATGGCAATGACGAATAACAATGTCTACAGGACTGGGCTCTGGTAATGTTAATTCGTTTTTTTTTCACCATTCCTTTCGTTGTCGACTCATTCAAACCTAACGTTTACCGTTCTTATTTTTTGCAAAGGTTTCTCTTTTAGGGAAAAATTTACGAAGAAAAATAATTTCGAATGAATTCTACACGATAAACGCAAGTCAAAGACGGTAAACGATCCGACAGATGCGCCGGAAAATCCATTGCAATGATAAAATTAAATTGGAAACTTGCTACACGCTCGCTTTGATCCTGATGAGTCGCTCCTGTCAAAGGCATTCCAACATTAGACATTTTTTATTCTACGTCCTAGTGTTCAATTTTAAAACCATTATGTTGAATGATGAAATACTTCAATGAGTAGATTCCACAGTCTTCCTTGGTCTTACTATTGACTATCGCCTACTTTGGAGATATCTCGTAACTGTGTCAAAAATATTTATTTCGGCTGTGTATGCAGTTAAAAAAATAACGCCGTTGTCTGATGTGTATAAATCAATATTAGTTTATTTTAGCTATTTGCCTAGTGTTATGTCTTACGAATTATTTTTAATACATTTTTAACCGGATTCCCTATTATATTACTAATTTGTCTATGCATAAATTAAGCGCATGATTGAATATTTATAAATAATAGATAGTTAGAATAGATATTTAGATAATAGAATATTTATAGAGACACTATTATAAAACTGGATGCATCGGGTGCAGGTAGGTATTGCATTTGGAGAAAAAGAAGGCGTGGTTCCATCTCCAAGGCAGAAATACACGAACGGATTCCTACCTTGGCAGGGGGGAGGATGGTTCATAATAACTGTGGCTTGTATGTTTGAATAATGTGAATTTCATGATCATGCATACGAGGGATCGTTTTTCCTAGACCCATGGCCTCCGCCATACAAACTGGAAGGGGTTCATTGCGCAAGTGGAATTAGAGGCCGTGTAGGCGACATGTATTCCTAGACACCTTGCCTCAGAAGAAACAGGAAAATGAGTTGTCTTCTTCCCAGGAGGGTATATCAAAGAGCGGCTGTCAAGGTTGCGGTATTACGAAAGTATGTGAAAGCGTTTCCGGATCCTAGCGTGATACGGTGAAGGTGGAACACCAAGGCATTCTAGTCAATGTGAGTCCAACATGACCCGTTCGTGCTCTTACCCTAGGCAGTAAAGGAGTCCTACCAGCTAAAACATCAAAATAGAATTTATATAAAATATCAAGACATAAAACACTTTGACATTACATAACACTCAAAACGTCGGGAATTTAAAACACGTTAAAGTTACGCGAAAAGTCATAAAAAACAGTTTTATTTAATGATAAGAAGAGATATTATTTTCCATCTTATGTTTTATGTGCTTAATTCATCTCAGCATCTCTTATGCTGTGAAAAATTAAATGATACATTGAATAAAACCAATTTTACGGATTTTATCGCGTTTAATTTTAAATCCGTAAAAATAGTTTTATTCAATGTGTAGTGTTCGCGTAAATATAAGAATTCATTAATTAAATGATACATAATAGAATTTAGCAGTGGACTTGTAAAGAGCTGTAATGATTATCGTGATAATGATGATTTATAAAATTACTAATATTAGTGAATTTTATATATATATCATGTTTTTATTTTATATATAATATATATGTTTAGGTATTTCTTATTTATTTATTATTTTATTGATAAGTGTATACATGTACGTATCTATCATCACCACCATGAAGGTAAGAAAGTGAATGTCGTAGCCTACAGAAACCTATATCTAACCTTGATTAAGAATCAAATGTAGATGCGTTGTCACCTGAAGACTAAGACGATATACATTGTTCTCAGTAAAAGTCTCCAATTCTCTAGATTTATAATGGGAAATATAGCATCATTACGCAGCTATTTCACGCTAGTATTCTTTGAGAGAAAATTTAACATTTGCCATAAAGAAAAGAAAATTAAACATTTCTAAAAACCTTGCTAGTAGACCTTATTTTACTATGGTAGGATAATAAGGCTATTTACGAACTTAAATAAGCAAACTATACGCAATATGTTTAATATTTGATAAATAATCACATGAATAAAGCAATTAAGACTTAAAATTCAAAAAAAATTGCTCTCAATTGTCATTAGTATAATGATGAACAAACTGACAAACAAACGCACTCCTCGTGGTCATCATCAGTGCGTCGGTTGTGTCTCTCAATGAGAGTTTAGTGTTAGGTTGAGTTGAGTATTGGCTTGATTGTTGGGTTGGTGTCCTCCCAACCGAATTTCCGTCACAGCGGCCAGTCTAAACGGAGAATAGCCTATCTACATTACAGAACTATAGTGTCCGAATGTGCGCAAGAATAGGTGCAATCTCTATTCCTTCTCAATCATCAAATCGCATTCCGCTCGGTCAGAGAGCTTGGGCGCAGGACCAATAATTTACACACATAATTAATAGCTTGTAATATCAAAGCCTAATTCTTCGACATACTTTGTTTTACGTTTGGACAGCTGAAACCAGATCGTTTTCTGACTAAGACATTAGTTTAATATAAAAATCGTTCGATTTTATTTTTAAAAGTGATATAAAGTACATTATAAAAAACAAGAAAAGGAGTTTACTAAGGCCTATGGTGAAGTTTAGTGGCCTAACCCTCTGACCAAGAATTTAAAAAACCAAATTAAAAAATAGACCACGATACGTTATTCAAATCTTCAAGACAACAAAGCATATATTCATAAAGATAATGGTTACGATTTTAGATAAGTGTAATATTACAAAACATGCCTACGATTTATTTGGACTGATTTTTATATTGGTGATTTTTGTATTATTTTTATATTGGTGCAGTGCGGTCGTATATTATGATAGATAATGCAACTCTGGTAACAATGCAGTAAACTTGATTATAAATTATAGATTATAGATATACTTGATTATAGATTAATATTACTTCATGCTTGCACTGCGCTCGATTCATCATTCACATTTCAGTGCTACAAGAGATCTACATTTTAATTGGTGGATAAATTCCGTCGATAAAGCTGTAAGTAATAATTTAATGAATTCAGACTGGAAATTAGGTACCCATTCAGGCAGATCTCAGCCTTGGTTTATCGCTCTGTAAGACTGCATTAAGCAGTAAGCAGGAGTGTTATCAGGCCTGGGCTGAGGCTTCGGCGGCTCGGATGTAAACACCAGCATGCTTATAAAGTATGACTTCGCCCCAGGTCCTTCAAAGTAATTTCCACGGAAAGTATGAGCACATTGGCAGAATTGGCGAGAAATGGTTCGCCTTCATTCGGGAACCCGTGCATTCTGGTCTCTTGTCAAGGCTGTCCAAGGGACTTTCTGTAAGCCATCACTACCATCTCTGCACAGGAGGACGACTCACTGGCCCCGCGCCACAAAAGCTGACCTTAAGGCTCCTTTTGCGTCCAAATCGACTCTCGATGACGAAGGGAACACACCGCTGACCATCCCGCAGTATGAGTGTTCTATACCTGATGTGCGATTCACATAGTACTCAGTACGCAAAACACTTTTCTCCATGGACATCCACAAGTCGAGTGGGCCTGTCGAAATCCGCCAATTGTGCTGAGTATGTGCTCCGATTCTAACGTGTCTTTTCTGATACTCCTACTCCCTAGGCGTTGTCCCAAATTCATGGAAGACAGCTTTCGTGCACCCGATCCCTAAAAAGGTAACTGCTCTGATCCGTCCAACTAGGCCTATCGCCATCACCTCCTTGTTCTCGAAAATAATGAAGTCCATTATTAATGCCAACTCATGCGGTACCTTGAGGAGCACCAGCTGATTAGTGACCATCAATACAGTTTCCGTCGGGGTCGCTCAGCTCGGTGATCTTCTTGGCGCAGGCGACCGAGTCCGGTGGAGGCTTGGCGGTGGTTAGTTTCATAGCGAAACCTGCGATCAGGTTTGGCAAAGCGCTTCTTTCGAAGCTTACTTCCTATGGGTTCGAGAAATTATGCAATTGGATCACCAGTTTTCTGGCTGATCGGAGCATCAAAACGTAGTAGACGGTGTATGCCCGATTACAAACCTATTAACGCTGGTGTTACACAGGTTGCATGCTATCACCAACGTGGTTTCTACCCATATCAATGATATCTTGCAAACTGTTAACATTCATTGCTATGCGTACGATAGCACTGGTGATGTTTTATACACCGTCCGTGGAAATATTTCTCGGAAAACGTCGCGAGTGCCGGAACGAACCCATGTCTGAAGTCGACACTTTGTTTGTCACAAAAGTTTTGAACAAAGTCTCGATTGGGTCCGATTCAATCCCCAGAAGACACAAGTTAGTGCGTTTACCGCTTAAAGAACCCCTTTGTCGTGTCTCCTCAGTTTCAGGGCACTCCCTTGTTATCTCAGCCAGTATCGAATCCTCGGCGTCGACATATCGAATGACGTGCAGTTTCGTGGTCACTGAAGAGAAGGCCAAATGGCCTCTAAAAGCTTGGCGTGCTCAGAAGAGCAGGATAGTATTACATGCCGGCACCCGCCTGCAACTTTACAAGGCGCAGGTTCGGCTGCACAGGAAATACTGTTCCCATCTCTGGGCAGGGGCTCCCAGTGCCAGCTCCTTCCATTTGATCACATCCAGAAAGAGCGGTTCAAATCGTCGGCGACCGATCTCTTTCTACTCGGCTTGACTTACTGGCGCTACGAGGATATGTTGCATATTTTTGCGTATTTTATCGTATCTACCACGGAAGTGCTCAGAGAAATTGTTCGGTCTAATTGCAGCTGCTCAATTTCACCATCGCACATCGCGACATAACTCGAAATACTATCCTTACCATCTGGATGATTGGCGGTCTACTTCTGTGAAATTTAGAATAAGTTTTCTTCCTCGCACAACTTCCTTGTGGAATGGAATACCACCAGCAATTTTTCCGGACCGATACGACTTAGGGACCTTCAAGAATCATCTGTGATTCCTGGTGTTGCAGTTATTCATGCGGCGGTAGTCACTTACCATCAGGTGAGCTGTATGCTGTTTGCCCCACGCATATAAAAAATATTCTGACGCCTCAACTACGGGATAGGGCTTGGCCTCTACAGGAAAGACGGTAAGCTGTATTTGGAGTAACTCTGAACGAAAGTATTGTTAATTGTTTAGAATGAATGGCTTTCATTGACTTAAAATATTTGCCATAAAATTATCCGATAGTCAAGTCATCTTATAGATAATACAACAGCACTTCTGTACATAAACTTACGGGAGGAAAACAACACCTTCATCTATCTAAGATTACTAAAACTATGGCAATTAGGATGCATGTAATCTTTCTTTTTCTGCTTTATATATTCCATCTGTCAAGAACACTATTGCCGACACCAAATCTAGAAAAGTTCACCTGGACATTAAATAGAAATTTTCAGATTTTGCTCTATGTACCAGATATTACTAGCTAGCCGCATAAAGAAAAAAATAGTTTTGAAAATCCAAAAGTGAGTTTGATCAAAATCAAATAACTTTGTTGAAAAATAATTGTACTACCGACTTTTAAAATATATTACTTACGTGTATTAAATTTAGCGCTCTATTATTTTAACAGGTAGTATTAACTACAGGGAAAAAATATGTTTACCAAAATAAATCGATTACACAAAATATAAAATCGATATAGGCTGTATGGTACATTTGTCCTTTGTATATCAAATGCTAAAAAAATATATGACAGCGCCTTTAAATTTTTAATAGCGGTAAAACTTATAAAAGTTTAAAATTATTTTATTAACAACTACGCGTACTAGGCTATTGATATGAAATAGGAACCCGGTCTCGATCCATCAATTTTTTCGGAAGTTATCGTGGCCACATACAAAATAAACATAAGGACGTCCACGTAAATTTTTTATTTTAAAACCGTATTTTTCTAAAGTAGCAATATAAAATGATTTTTTAGAAAATATAAGATGGATTAACTAGAGTGTTTTCTTTATATACGGCTACTAATATTATCGTATAAGTGCAATATGGTTATGATAGAAGCATTTTAAGAACACAAAGTTGCTTGACCTTGACATGTCGAGAGCATATCGCACGATATGTACAATGGCATAAAGATCCTGATGCCTGTTCTATCAACGCTTTCTCAATTTGTTGGTCACATTTTTTCTTTTACTGTTTCCCTCCTTTCCCGATTATTCTTAGAACATTAAGAAAATTTAATAAGCAATAAAGCTAAAGGTATACTGATAGTACCGATATGACCATCACATCTTTGGTTATGCCCTGTTTAATAGGCTCCTGGAGTCTTAGCCATTGATTTTAATTTTCTAAAATACTAGTTATTTTATTCCAGCAACCGCCAGATAATCCGTGCATTCTGGGTGCCGGATTCTTATGTGATCTTTATTGAAAAGAAGCATCAAGTTGTTTTTATTCCAAACGTTTCAGCTGCTTTGCAGCACACATCATGGTCACGAGGGGGACTGAGGTGATTGAAGTTCCGATGTCAAAGTTATGATTACTTTTGGTCCAATATTCGTAGAATAAGCATACCGTATCTTGAAGTTTTGCAGTGGTATGCTTGGGTATAGTTTTAGGTTTTTTTGTTAATACACATTGAATAAATATGTTATTCAATGTGTAGTGTTCATGAAAATATATAAAATAATTTTAATTATTTTATTCACTTTCCAAATTACATAAATCATAATTAAATATTAATGATCTTTATTGGATAACTCTTATTAACTTCGGTTTTATGAACGAGTGTCGCATTGCAGGCGACGCCAAAAGGTTGAGCGTTATGCAAACGGTATGATATTGCCAATAAGTTATTCCGATTTATCGCGTTAATCCGTCGCCGGGCATAAACGTTTTAAATAAATATTTGTATAAAATTTGCTGGTGCAGTTTTTTTCACGTGGTGGAGCCATGATGCAGCTATATTATGGTTATACGCTCTCACAGAATACCAGCGAGAAATGGCAGTTCAACGCTGCTGTGTATCGTATGGTGAGTGTAGAGAACCGGAGACCCTTTTTACTGAAAACGAGGCATTCCATCTCAGTTCTCAGGGGTGACAACGCATCTGAATTTTGACTTAAAATGGAGGATAAATGTCGATGTCTATGGGAAAGAGCGTTCACTTACCATCAGGCGGACTGTGTGCTCGTTTTATCACCCTTATTGTATAAAAAAAATTGCATCCGAATTGGCGCAGTAGCTGAGCATTGAGTTGAGTGTTGAGGGCCGCGGGTTTGAATCCCACGAAACAAGTATTTGCATGGCCTACAAAAAAATAATTGTTACAGGTCTTGGTGTTTGTGCTAGTGCAATTTATGTATGCAAACTACCTCCACGACAGAAGAAAATCCTTGTGTTCGGGTAACGTTTTTAGCAAGAAAGATAAGTATATTAAAGTTGTAAATATTTACTTTGCAATATCCGCTTAATAAAATAAAATGATGTGTCTTACCTACTTTGGAGAGCACCTCCCGCCCTCCCTCAATTGTGCACTATCCCCGTCACCACTAATCCCAGCACCACTACTCACACCACCACTACACTAGGAAAGACACACCACCGATGACAACACGACACGTGTTTCGCCTCTACACGCATCTTCAGGTGTAGTAGATCACGGTGGCTGACCGCTGTGAGCGGCGAGCCAAAACAGCTGCTATTTAAGACTTGTTGACGCAACCGCCCCACTCTGCAGTGAGCGACCGCGGCCGCGCGATAGAACATGCGACCAATCATCACTTGACGCATGCAGCCGCCTGCTATTAAATTCAACAAGCCGCTGCGCCTCCGCTCATTCTCCTCCAACCACGCAACCAATCGCTAATCACCCTGAAGGTGACGAACGACCATATTGCGAGGCTGTCCGTTATTGGAGAGCAGGTTTAAAGATGTTTAAGAGAGGTGAGTTAGAAACATAGCAACATTACTATTTTTTATTTTTAATATCTCCAGCATACACTGTCGCAGCCTTTATTACAAGTATGTAAACTTTAAAGGAGTGGTTGGTTAGGGTTGTGTCCAGTGTCCAAGAGATGTTTAGCGAAATGGGATTTATCGGGATTGCAATTTTTTATAGGATAGGGTGACAAACGAGCACACAGTCCACCTGATGGTAAGTGGTTGCTGTGACCCATAGACATCTACATCTATCTTCAATAAAGAATCAAATGCAGATGCGTTGTCACCCGTGAGGACTAAGATGGAATGCCTCTTTTCCAGTAAAAAGGGTCTCCGGTTTCTACACTGACCATAAACACAGCAGTGTTAAGCTGCTATTTTACGCTGGTATTCTGTGAGAGCGTGGTCCTCTCGGTCGAACTGACCCATTCGTACTACAACTATACTACTAATATAGCTGCAGCATGGCTCTACCACGTATAAGACAATTCCTGTACGCGAAGATAAGTATAATTTATTTTTAATTTTGGCAGCAGTTGGAGATCATTTTCTGAGAGTATGGCTCGTTTACAATCTACATATTTTAAAAAGACACTCGTATATGAATTTCAAAGTTCATTATTAAACTAAGTTTGATCTTTTCCAAGAATTGTAAAATATAGGAAATTAGAGATGAAAATTAATCCGCTTGCAAAATAAAATAGAAAATTATATTTCTTTTTACATGGAAAAGTAATCGTGTACACAGTTCGCGTGAGGAAATGTTAATGTTTGACTAAGAATTAAATGCAGATGCGTCATCTTCTATGGACGAAGACGAACATGAAGTTACCAGAAAAATCTCTGGTCTCCATATTATTTATTTATTTATTCCATTATACACCAAACTACAGAAAAACGAGAATACAATTTAAAGTATGTGTCCAACAGGCGGTCTTACCATTCTAAAAGTGATCTCTTCCAAACAACCTTTCCGTAGAGGAATGATGCAAACAATGTTTATAATAGAGGGGTTGTACAGAAAAAATATGTAAATACCTACATATATATATAGATATGTTCAAATGATATCCAATATGATAAAGTATTTAAATGAAGAGAGTACGAAAAGTTAAAGTAATTTATCTAATAGCGTTCTAATGAATACGTTCACATTCAACATAAATACAGCTGCATTATGTTGCTATGTCACGTTGGCATTCTGTGCAAGCGCGGTTTTTCCATGTTTGAGACGACCCATTCGTGCTGGCAGTGTAGCTCTGCCAGAAATAAAAAAGATACCGACTCGTTTGGCGATTATGACAAAAGCCTCCTAATTGTGGAAGATATTGCTATACATTGCCTCATAGATTTTAGCCATAGGCGTCATGCTTAGCAGGCGGGTTTGCAACTGCAGTTTTTTTTTATATTATAGTTATTATTATGAAGACGCTGCTGCCCATCCCCTGTTTCAATTTCCCTCTGTCACCTCTTATGACACCCAGGGGGCGATATAGGGTAGTGGATATTTTTACAATACCACTACATGGTTTTTCAATGATGGGCTCATAATGAAGACAAATTTTGACTTTTTGAAATTGATGAATTAGGTGAAGAAATCACAATATCACAATCAATATCACTTTAAGTTTCTTAGTCATGACAGACCAGATAGAGTTCTACGGTCAGCCGGAGAACTTATACTCGCGCCACATTCTTATCGAACTAAATACTTTAAGTTTACAGTCAAGGCCATTCGTATGAATGATCTTCCTCCGCAAATTGTCGTGCGAAACACTAGAAAGTTTAAGACTGACGTCAAAAATCACTACCTAACAGTGCAATAACCACTGGTCATCATTTATATGTATGTATCCCTGTCTGTATTTACGGCGCCTTTTTATATATTTGCCTATTTAATCTTATGTATGTCTATCATATTTTTAATGTATATATTAGTGTATTAAATATTTTGTTAATATGTATGGTTTAGTTTATTCAGGTATTAGTATGTAAGTTTACTATAATATACACCACCTCCACTGTCCAATAGTACAATTTTCTCCTAATCTTAAGGTTGTCGAAGAGATCGTTTGTTAGCGATAAGACCGACTTATATTGTACCTACCTCTGTTTACTCTTGTAATTTTTTTATGGTTTTGCGGTGTACAACAGTATAAATATTAATATCAAATTAATTCTCCAGACAAAAAAAATCATGCTCCAAAATTAACAACGTTAATTTCACGACTCCTTTCGATTGCAAACCATTGTCGGCAACGATATTCATACAGCCCTTCAAATAGTCTGCGCCCCGTGTCTCTATCGTTACACAATACCTGAAACAATATGGGAAGCGCCGTGAAGAAAAATACCAAACACAATGGCGCCGTGCCGCGAGCCCGCCTTAAAGAATTCATTACAGAGATCACCCAATTTGGCGGCTCGTTGGAGCGAGCGAAGGAAATAATGAACATTTGTTTCATTTATATTTAGTCTTCATGCTGGATTCAGTTGTAAAAATAATATTAATATCGAGTGTTATGATAATATTACTTCATACATGATTTACAATAGGAAAAAAAATTATGAATGAATTTAATGATATCCTGTAACCCATATCGTCTTATGTGGTCTCATACTTGTCGTAAAAGGCGACAGAGTGAAACCAGAAGACGGGCAGCAGTGTTTTCCTAGGAACAATAAAAAAAAATGTGTTTGCCAAACTACCTGTCATGTGGGACAACTATGGCAAATATTCCTCCCTACGAAGCAACCTTTGCGGAGCCTATGTTCAGCTGTGGATTTTGATAGCCTATAACGGTAACGGTAAAGGAAAATATGATGAAAATATACCGAAAAAACATATTTCGGGAATGAAAATTTACAAATCTGTTTACCAGGACCATTTAGCGCTAAACAATTTTTTTTCCGTTTTGTTTTTAAGAAGTAAGAGTGAAAACGAATACACTGTCCAACTGATGTTAAGTGAATTAATTATTGGTTTTCTGAAGTTATGCAGATAGTATCGAGACAATTCTAAAAGATGCGTGCGCTGCTTGTTAGCGGGAGCCAGTGTGTCTCCTCAGCCTTCCAACCCCTAGAGTTGGCAACAGTGCACCACTATTATACATTTTGATCTTTCTATGCTGTGGCCTATAGTTAAAATGTGGCCAATTTTGGTTTACAGATTTACATTACAACTGAGTACAAATAACTCTTCATTTCGACTAAAAAATAAAACAATTGTGAGTTCAACATTACCTATTGTGCATTCGACGCTAAATTGCATATTGCATACATTATTTAGTTTTGGGGAAAATTAGTTTGGAAGTCTATTAACAAAAAACGTCCTTACAATAAGTTATCTTATTGACGGTGCACCGCAAGAAATCGTATGAGGTCGATTCCTACGGTGTGAAAACAAGTGCGTGTTAAACAAAGTGCGTTAAATTATAAGTGGCATTATAATAAGTTTCGGCGGTTCGGAATAGAACAGTTGATATAAGTTTTTTTTTTTATATGAGAGAGGGCCAACGAGCATTCGGCTCACATGATGGTAAGTGACTACCGCCGCCCATGAACAACTGCAACACCAGGGGAATCGCAGATGCATTGCCGGTCTTTTAAAAAAGAGTTGGCTCTTTTCTTGAAGGCCCCTAAGTCGTATCAGCGTGGAAAAATTGCTGATGGTTGTCGTTTCCACAAGGAAGTTGTGTCAAAATTGCGTAAGGATTTTGATGAGAAGGGGAGTGCTCTGAAACTGAGAAGATACGACAAAGGGGTTCTTTGTATTGATAAACGCACAAACGTGTGTCTTCTGGGGATTGAACTGGACTAGATTTAGTCGCTCCCAATCCGAGACTTTGTTCAACAAAGTGAGTCGTCCTCCCTGTGCAGAGATGGTAGCGATGGCTTACACACATTCCCTTGGAAAGCTTTGGCAAGAGACCAGAATGCACGGGTTCCCGAAGGATGGTGAACTAAATTCTCACTAATTCTGCCAATGTGATTATACTCTCCAGCTCCAGGTCCTACAAAAGAGTTATTGCCGTGGCAATAACTCTTTTGTAGAACCAGGAGCCGAAGTTATACTTATTTTTAAAGATGCTGGTGTTAACATCCCGAGCCGCCAAAACGTCAACCCAGGCCTGATAATACTCCTGCTTACTGCGCAATACAGTCTTACGGAAGCGACCAAAGCAAGGCTGAGATCCGCCTCCGATAGGTACCACAGACGATGGAATAAATAGTTCCATTCCCTGTATCACCACATCAATGAAAGAGTCAGCAATAGCGCTGGGATCATCCGGCGAGAAGCAAACCTGCCCCCATGGATAGAATGCAAGGAAAGACCGCATTCCGTCCCAATCCACTGACTTATAATCCCAAACACGGCGACAGCGTTCAGAACGCAACCACGAAGGGAGCGTGAGTGGCACCACACTCCGGATCAGATAATGGCCCCAAGAGCCGAGTAGTACATCGACGGAAATCTGGTATCCGTCCGGATGAGAGGTCAGCAAAAGGTCCAACAGGGAAGGTGTATGATCCTCCATATCTGGAATCCGCGTAGCCGAGGTAACCAGTTTTGTCAGATCATATGGCAAGGCAGTCATAAACATATCTCCCCGCATGATCGGTTAAACGTGAACTGAGCCATTCAGCGTGTTGGGTATTAAAATCGCCAAGTACCACGATCTCTGGGGATGGGATCCGTTGTAGCAAGAAATCTGTAGCCATTTGGACATGGTCTATGAGTCGCTCTGTATCGGCAATACCGCTATGGGACCTATAGAGGCACCCATAGATGCGGGAATGTTCGTCACTGTCTATGCGCAGCCAAAAGATGGAAAGGTCCGTTCCTTCAAGATTGGCGAGGCGTCGAGAACAGATATCCTCACTGATGTATACGCAAATTCTAGCCCGGGGCACAAAGAAGTGTTCTAATTTGTACCCCGGGTAGGACGTGTATGAAGTATCAGCCGAATAGCACACCTGCGTCTCGGTCAAAAGGAGCAAGGCCTGCTTTGCAAGCTCAAAGAGGGTTATGCTCGGGGTTTCTCTGCGTGACAGACTTCGTAATGAGAATACCTGCAGCGGAACCAGAGTAACCAACATAAACCAGCGAATCAATAATCTGAAGGAACAATAGGCGGGCCATATAGCCCGAAGAACCGACAACCGTATTTGACGTCCGGCGTTAACGACGTGGTTATGCCACCTTCTATTGAAAATTATGAGATTTTCTGACATTTACCATAATCCCGTTTTATTGCACTCACGAGACAAAATATGGTAGTGGAAATTCTTACGATGTTATAACATAACCTTTTCTTTTCTCTTTTTTTTTTTTATACGGTCTTAATACGAAAACAATTTATCTATTTCTTCAATAAATTAAAAAACACAATTGAAGCCGAACAGCCGTAAGTTTGGAAGTAGTAGATTCACGCTGCAGCTATATTAATATATTTTTAGCACGAATGAGTCGGCTCGACCGGTGAGGACCACGCCATCACAGAATACTAACGACAAATAGCAGCTCAATGCTGCTGTGTTTCGTATGGTGAGTGTAGAGAAACGGAGACCCTTTTTACTGGAAAAACAGACATTCTATCTCAGTTTTCAGGGGTGGAGGTGGAGTGGAGGATTGGTTTAGATGTTTATGGCCCGTGGCCAACTTACCAACAAATGGACTATGTGCTCGTTTGTCACCCTTATGATATAAAAGAAGCCTTTATATGTCCCACTGTTATGTACAGGGCCCCTCTACATGCTTTTATATGTCCCACTGTTATGTACAGGGCCCCTCTCCATGCAAAGTGGGTTTATATGTATTTCTAAATAAAGGTTAATAATTACAGTATCACAAAATTTAAAAGGTAAAAGTAAGTCAAGGGTTTTGACGATTCTTAAGAAGAAACCGCTAGGTAATGGCGCGCTTCATTCAGAGTCATCAATAATAATTAATATATTAAGAACCTATACGATATCTGAAATGTATTAATTACCGCATTTAAGTTTGCTTTCTGTTAGTTAAACATAAATCTTACTCAAGTATATATTCGTATTGTGTTTGAAGATTTAACATCACTACCCTAACGATTTTCACCTCACAATTCTAAATTGTTATTTGTCTATTGGTTTTTACTAATTGGTTTATTTATTGATCAAAACATAAATATGATGGACTGCGTAAGCCCAGTACAAAATATAAATAATTGACATAAAAATTAATACACATTATTAAATACTTCTATTACAGCATGTTGGAGACTCGAACTCATATGATTTTACACAACCAAAAAGCTTCGATGGGACAATTTTTTTTTTAGTTTAAAGTTAAGTTTAGTTCCAAGGAGCTCTAAGTGCAACAAGATGAAGAAGATAAATAAAAGTATATTGCATTTCACTTTATTTGAAACAAAAAGCCCTAATAAATAACAAGACCAATGTAAATATCAAACAACGCCCTCTAGTAAAGACAACACCAATCTTTTTAGAGACATTCATTACCAAGACATAATTAATTATTTTTAATGTGCAATTACTTTTGTAGCGATATGTCAGAGACAATCAAGAAAAAGCAGCGGAATTATACAATACACATAAGAGGTGATGAACAATTACTGTTTCTATTGCACTGATGATATTGCAATTGCTGTCTTGTTTTAATTAATGCGGCCTGTCGGCAACATTAATTAAAACAAGACACGAAAAACGGAATAATAAATACAAACAATGCAACTAGAAGTGAAATTCTACACTATTTACTAATATGGTTAATAAATTATTAGGGGTTATTACATCATTTTAATTTTGGTTTCATTACAACATTTTGAAGAAAGTCACTATTTATATTATACGTTAATTATAATCCATATCAAAATGTATATAAATTATATAATAATATTTACTTATGATCTAAATATTTAAAATATTCTACTTTTATATAAATATAAAATATTGTTATGTAAATATGATATTCTATTTAAATTATATTAGCAAAAAAATCATCTTTAATATAGATGTAAATGAATATAATCTACAGTTTCTTACATTTATAATACAATGCGATACATAAAACTATCATAAAAGAACGCAAATGATGCACAAAACATAGCACAACGTGAATTGATAAAGAAGAAAGGCACTATCCCTTATTCCCCAAAGCAGGAAACGTAACAAATATTCACAAGACAAAACATACAGTGCAATCGAACTTAGTAGGTTGAAAATATATGACGGCCCCTAAAAAATGAACCATATCCTATTATTTTCTCACTAAAAATAAATAAATAATGCTACTTTTTTCGTTCTTAAGTCTGTTAGCGGTTTTACTATAATACACCAAAATATTCAAGGTCGGCTGTCTAAAAAGGAAATAATCAAAATAACACTTTCTGTCTTTAAGGATCAAATGAATCCAGATGTCCTTTGTTTTACAGAAACTATTGTAAAATGAGAGCAAAAAATATGATAATATAAAACTATGACATAGCGTCATATTTCTCACGGAACAGAAAACTAGACAGATCTTGAATTATGTTCAAAAGAGGAATGCCATTTAAAAAGATAACGTGTTTTGATGACTTGGATGTCTCGTTCCATTTTGAGTGCGATTATGTGTTGATCCCCCATAGCAATATATTAATTATATGTTTATATCGAACACCGACTAAAATAAAATAGCATCGTGATTACTTTTTCAAAAAATATTGTTGTTGTATAAATATAATCTTAAATATTCAGAAAATAAAATTGTAATATAAATATTAATACGCCGGTAAATGATAATGTAACGGCTACATTTACAGATATTTTAAAAACATTTAATTTTCACTGCATATTACAAGACCCACTAGAGGGTAGTCCTCTATTGATCATATTATTGGTAACATACCAAATGCCATTGCGATAATTGTTCCGTTTTCGTTATCGGATCATGAAACTGCCCAAATGTTAAGGTTTACCGTAAATAAAAAGACGGACCTACCGAAAATTGTTTTCTCTTTCAAAAGAAGTTATTCTCGTAGAAAACATTAATAAGTTTCAGACTTATCTAGAAAGTTTATCGATTTCTGAAGTGTGTTTTTCGAAACTGACCTAAATTTAGCTTTTAATAAATTTTATGAACTGTTTAATCTGTTTTACAAACTTTGCTTTCTGATAATAAAAATAAAATCTAACATCAGACCACATATAAACTGGATATTAAAAGGTATTAGAAAAAGTTGTTCTACGAAAAAAATATTACGTTACAAATATTTCATTTAAAAAAATCATAATAAAATTATATGTAACAATTACACAAGGTTTTTAAGAAGATGTATCAGTTACGCAAAAAAAAACATAGTAATTATAAGTTTAAAATAAATGCTTTTCCTATAGAAATCTCTTGCAACACTCACGGAACGAGATGGGGTGATGTGTAACGCCGCTACCACAAAGCAATTATTAATTTAAAAAGAATTAAGTTATTAGTTTTAGTCTTTTTTTAAATTGTTTTTTAATATTGTATATAATAAAATATACATTTTATTCTTTCAAAAATAACTTATTTAAATTTATTAACAATTACAAACGTTTAAGTATTACACAATTTATAAAATAAAATATATACTAGAACAATGAACCTAAAACTAAAAACCTTAAAAATATGTATATTTTATAATAACTAAAATATATTATTAAAAAGGAGGCCATTTGGGCAAGTTCCGAAGATACTGGCAGCGTTCCCCCTTTGCATAGCTAGACTAATTCTTTGTCCGAGGTAGCTGCCAGCTCTTCGGTCTCCTGTGACGTCGACTAACCTTTTTGCTATTTCCTTAAAAAGCCTTATAGCGCTAGGACCCCACGGACCAAGGGTCTCGACACCGAATGGGAAACAAAAACATAAAATATTGTATATTATGTTATGTAAATAAATGTATATTTAAAAGACAGATTTATAAAGCATCCCATTTTCTACAGCACGAATTTTGGAGACTGCGCGCAGGAATTGCATAATCTAATTCCTCCCTCTCCCTTCCACCATTGGACAACTAGACGTTCGGCCAGTTCCCACCCTTTCGTTGTCCACTTACCACGTATTCGAACCAAACGTTTAGCTTCATCGTTCGTCATGCGTACACCAAAGGAGCGAAATAAGTAGCCAGCATCTGTTTTTCCATTCGAATACAATGTGGGTGTCTCAAGGCATGGGTGAATAGGCTTTTGTTAAATCAGTGTGCTTTACCATCTTCGGCTGCATCACCATTTACCATCAAGAGTAATAGAAGGCAAGCTATGGCTGAGATAGTAAAAAATAACTTGAAAATTTTACTCCTAAATGTGATATGAAAGTTTATTAGACTATAACTTTTTTTTTTTGAATAAGTGATAAGCTCGCGCTGTTGTGAAGAACTTGGTTACGGATGAATTATTCAATAATTTAGAACGGATGCATTTCTTCGCCGCCTTCTTGTAGTTGGTTAAGACTCTGCAATTACTTTAAAACTCTCCTTCCATTTATATTTGCCACCACTACTTTTCGAAGTTTTTTTTTATTTCATTATATTATACAGTAATCTATAGATATAAATAAAATTAAAGTGTATGTGTGTTATATTGAAATAACTGACGTATGTTAAGCTCAATAAGATTATTTGTATGATTTTAAAACATAAATAACCATTATACCCGACTGTACCAGAAAGACGGTAATGTTTTGCGAATGTGTGTATGTCTATTTCTTTGGCATGCTCTGTACCCTAAACCGCTTGATGGATTTTTAAATATGGGGCGTCGTTAGTTTTATCTCAACTGTAGTAGTGACATAGAGCATTTTTTATCTTTTCAGTAAACTTTTTTACTCAGATGTTTTTTTAATTACTGTTTTAACCATTGAGCATATTGAAAATTGTGTCTGTATTTTTTTTTATAGAATAAGGGTAACAAACGAGCACACAGTCCACCTGATGATAAGTGGTTGCTGTGGCCCATAGACATCCACATCTATCTTCATTTGCGAATTTAAATACAGATGCGTTGTCAGCCGTGAGGACTAAGATAGAATGCCTCTTTTCCAGTAAAAAGGGTCTGTGTATGTCTCTCTATCCGGACTAATCTTCAGAACTAAGTGTGATGCAACTTTACTTATAGTTAGAGAGCAATACCAGGAGGGATCTAGGCTATATTTTTTGCAAAAACCTTGGTATTATATAAAACAAAAAAAAACCGGGAATAATTAATTGGCTTTTAATTATCTTTAATCTACATTACGCCACATTAATAGCTACTATCTAGAACCTAAGCCGGTTAGAATCGCTAGTATATAAATAAAAATGTCTGAAGAAGAAATTTATCGTTTTAATTTTTTACGACTACTCTGTTACAAGTAGCGACAGTAGATTAATGGCGGGGTGCGGAGCGCGAACATAAGCATTTTAAGCTTACCAAGAGCAGCTAACCGAGCGGGACTTGCTTTAATAATAACTTACAGCGTATTATTAAATGCATTTTAAAATTAGAAAAACCATGGTCCAGAAGTAGTATCCTAGATTTCATGTTAGAATGGAATAGAATTTATTCAATAGAGGATATTTATTTGAATATTACACATTTATCATTTACCACTGTTTCGAAAAATACCTCTCTCCTGGTAAAACCATAGTTAATATAAAAATTAAAATGATTAAAATTAATTACTATAGAAACTGCTTGGTAGGGATCACTTCTGGGAATAAGATTAATAAAAATAACATATTTTAAATGAAACTAATTTTACGAATTTTATCGCCTTTAATTTAACTTTTTCATTTCCGACCTTTCGGGTGCTTTACAGCACCCATGGTCACGGGGGGGACTGAGGTGTTTGAAATCCTGATGTCATAGTTAACTCAGCTACCTTCAGTTTTTAAATATTTATTTTTGGACCGATCTACGCAGAATTAACTTCCAGTATCTTGAAGTATTGCCGTAGTATGCTTGGATTTCGATTTAATTTTATTACTTATAGGATCCCAAGCAGATGGCAGCACCCATCCATCTTCTCTATTGAAGTTAGGATGTTTTTTGATTTCAATAGCCTCGCAAATCATCCTTGGTAAGAATCGGTGTTCTTTTGCGAGGATTTGTGGTCTATTAAATCTAATGTAATGGCGGGGTCGATCTTGAACATGTTCACAGACTGCAGACTTCTTGGAACGTCGGTACGTCACGTCAGCTACATATTATTTTACGCGGCTTTTATAGGTATTTTTGTTTGTCGTATGTACTAGAGACCACATTCACAATCAAGCTTGTACACTCCTGCATCTTGTAGTGTTATCCTCTTCGGCGGCTTGTACTAGATTTTAATGGAAGTTCGCTTCAAGATGTAGCCAATCTTGTCTGTGACTCCTCTGACGTATGGTAGTACAGCAGGCACACGCTCGACCGTGGCTGACTTCACTCTGTCACTATGACGTAGGCGGGGAACCCGAAGCTTGTAGTCTTGCAATACTTGATTGACGTGCTGAATCTTGGCGGCCGGATGTTTTCTGTCACAGATTCCTTGTGCTCTCTGAAAAAAAGATTTTCCCACGGTAGCTAACTGTGATGGATGGTTCTGAGATTCACCGTTTAAATATCGGTTGGTATGTGTCTTTTTCCTAAACACAGTGTGCCCAATAGTGTTATCAGAATTTCGGATAAAGAAAACATCTAGAAAAGCTATATAATTATTTGCCTCTAACTCCATTGTGAATTGTATTTTAGAGTTTATGGAGTTGAGGTTGTCTAAAAATGCAGTTACTTTGTGAGATGGTAAAATTGTGAAAGTGTCATCTACGTACCGCTTGTAGAATCTTGGATGTACAAGAGCAGTAAGAAGGACTTTCTCGTCAAAGTCCTCCATGAATATGTTGGCGACTATGGGAGATACAGGTGAGCCTATCGCCACACCGTCTACTTTCTTGTAGAACTCTTCCTTTCACAATATATAGCCAGATTTGAGGCAATTTTTGAGTAATACTGCATATTTTGCAGGCATGTTGTTATCTCCTAGCTTCAGTTAGGCATGTGAATAGTGACTGAACATGAAAACTGACCACAGTTTCATTGTCAGCGGGATGTAGGTCTTTTATCTCACTAACAAAATGGTATGAACTCTTTGTGTGTGCTCCAGTGTGTCCTCTTAGTGGTGATAGTATTTTTGCCAAGTGTTAAGCCAACTTATAAGTTGGTGAATCGGTCTGGCTCACTATGAGACGTAGTGAATAATTTGGTTTGTGTATTTTCGGTAACCCATACAACCTCGGTGGTTTGGCACATGATGGTATTATCGAATTCACGTCGATATTTAATTTTTCGGAGTATTTCTTTATTAAATTGCTAGTTGTTTTGAGCCTATTATTTGTAGGATCTGTTTTGACCTTTTTGTATGTACTTTTTTCCAATAAAAGTTGATGTATATTAAAATTATACTCTGACGTGTCCATTATTACCGTAGCATTTCTTTTGTCCGCGTGGAGAATCGTGAGCTCTGGTGTGTTGTGTAAGTCATTCAACGCTTTAAATTCATCTTTGGGAAGATTTAGTCTCGGCACAAAACTCCGACCCAACTTAGACAAAATTTCTTAACGTATGGCCTCTATATCTTCCTTACCGATATTAATTTTAAACAAACAATCCTCACCACTACAGATGATTTCTTCTTACGGGATTCTTCGCGTTGTTAACTCTTTAATTACAATACCTGTGTCTATCAAAAAACAAAAATACTTTCTTTCACACACAATTTAGTATAGATCAAAAACATTATAAAAATAATACAACTATCCCCATTTTTTTTATAGGGATGTCACCTATAGGTTACACTGGGCATTATTTTAACAGCTCATAAAGTTAAAGATTTTCAATTTCTTTCTGTAGTAATAAAATATTTGTTTTTATAAAATAAATATTTATTGACATATAAGAAAGAAGCGTTTTATTATCATGGTACATATACTAGAACTTTAGATGCAAACCGATATTGCACTTGGCGCATATTTTTCACGTACGTTGGTGACAATATCCGCATCGCCGCTGCGAACAGACAACTTTTACATGGTCATCGGCGATACCTGCAGACCTCACCTCACCAGGCACTTCAATCTGGACTGCAACTCTACAGGCATAATCACGGGTTGGATGCTTCTAATATTTTTGCATAAGATAGTAGTAACGTTTCAGCGAAAATCACAGTCCATTTATTTTGACTAGCAGCGTCTATACCAAAAGCAAACAGGATACCACCATTTTCCGCGAAGACCTACCCTCTTGTAGTCAATATTTTCGTCAAAATGGTTTACTTATTGTACATCCTGATAATAGCTGGGCAATCCACTATAATATTTCATCGCTTTTTATTTACAACTCCAATACGATCAACTTTTGTGATAAGACTCAATCCGTGGCAGTTAGATGCAATGGTGATGATACTGTTATCATGCCATTTAGCTGCAATAATTTCCTAACATTATGCTCTCGCAAATACTTAAGTAATGTTAAGCGACTAAAAAGTTTTACGGTCCTAATTCTTTTGCTAATCTGGAGTGGCGTTCCAGAATAACCGCAGCTCCTAGGCCCATATCTGAATGCATCTTGAGGGCTGTCATCTCTTCCTGTAGGAGTAAAAAAACTTCTTTGTTACAGTCTTCTTTATCACTAGTAGTAAAAAAGCGTTGGTGTACCATCTTTTTATAGAATTTCCTTTTTTATAGTTTTTCTTCGGTATAGAAACGTTGACTACTTCTTCTTCTACTTCCTAGTCATTAATACAATTTTTCACAGAGCTAGAAGGTCTACTTTGTAGTTCTACTTGAGACCGAAGCATAAAACTTGGAAGATAAAGAATATTTGCCTCATTTCATCCCCACTATTTTCGTCAATAAAAAAAAAGTACCATACGAAAATAAAATAATTCCATGGGCCCTCCCCGGCTTGCAACTCATTGGCAATCTCATTTAACGTCAACCTGTAAAATGTTAACATGCTCTTAAATACCATCGAACACTACAAAGCAATCCAAAAGAAACCAAAAGTTGTAATAATAAATAATGCCCAGTGTCACCCACAGGTGACACGTCATATTTTGAACGTTGTAATGATTATGGTTAATGTTAATTTTATTTTAAGTTGCATTAATATTATAGCCAATATATTGATTTATCACGTGCAATAAGAGAAAAAAAAACAATACTTACGATGGGAAATACGCGTGAATGAACTAAATGAATTTGACGAATGAAATTTAACGACCAATAATATTTGTAGTAATAATGGTAAGATACAAGAAAAAAATCTATTGGTAAAAAAAATGTTAAACATCTGTCACCTACAGGTGACAGTGGGATTTAAAGAGTTAATGCAAAATTAATGGCTTTAGATAATACTTTTATTGTAGGTTCGTTCAGTGTATGTTTTGACAGATGTGTGTTCTTAAAACTGTATTTAATTCACTGGAAAAATTAACAATGGTATTATTTATGAATTGTCATTGTTTTCCAAATCGGCCAACTTCTTACTTTGTTATTGTTAAAACTCCTCGTTAAATATATTGTATTTATAATTATTTTAACTTATTGCCACTTTAAAATCATACATTATTTATCATTAAAAAGTGTGAAGCATAGAAGATAATTACAAAAGTATTGTAAGCAAACAAGATCACGCACCGCTGGAGTGGCCTGTCGGCGACAAGTTACTGCAAGGAACCACAGCGGTTAAGCGCAACGCATAAGAACTATCTCTGCGTGCGGACGGCACGGTGAGTCACTCCTTACGTTGTTCGATCTATCTAACTAGAGTAAACTATGCAGTAGCGCCTACTTGTTTTTCTCGTGCGTAATAGTCTCCGAGAGGACGCAGTGTTTGCTTAATATCCTAATGCGGTGCGAAGGGTGCTTAAATAATATAAAAAGCAAAACTTATTTTCGGTGCAGTAAATCGGATTGTGATAAAATATACTGTTCATTATGTGCAAATTTACCAAGTACTGCAGTGAATATGCAATCTTGGTCATGCCCCGCATGTTTCGCACAAGAAAAAAAGATTGGCGACAACAGCATAACCCCATTCACAAAATATCACTATGCGATATTAATCCAACCCTAAGACTTCGAATGAGCCGTCTAACTTGGAAATCAGTGAGTTCACAACCAAAATTAAGCTACTAACTCAGGAAAAGGACGCTTACGAAATAGAAAACCTAATAACGAATCTCAAAAATGACAAAGCGCCAGGAATTGATGGACTAAGTAATACGCTGAATTAGCATATTAAGAAATTTATCACCGAGTCACTTACAGTAATATGCAACTTGAGTATTTCTACCAGTGTATTTCCAGAAGTTTGGAAGACTGCAATGGTATATCCTGTATATAATAAGGCTTAAAAAGCTCTCCAGATAATTATCGACCCAATTCTCTGCTGAGTGCTTTTTCCAAACTCATTGAGAAGTTGGTTAGTAAAAGACTAATGAATTACTTAGAAGCACATAATCTGCTCTCTTCAAGACAGTTTGGATTTAGGAAAAGAATATGTACCGAGGACGCTGTAACCACCTTAATTTCACGTATATCTTCTTGCTTTGATAAAAACAAATGCTGCATTGGCATATACCTGGACTTAGCCAAGGCCTTCGACACTGTTTCCTTTCCTTTAGTATGTAAAAAGCTTGAAAACGTAGGAATCTGAGGATTAGCTTTAGATTGGTTCAAAAGCTATTTGCAGGAACGGAAACAGTGCGTGAAAGTGGGCATTTATATAAGTGAAATGCAGAATGTTAACTATGGTGTACCTTAGGGAAGTATTCTCGGTCCCACTCTCTTTATCATATACATGAACGACATATATCAGTTCAACTCAAAACATTTAGAAATAATATGTTATGCTGATGATACGGTCATTTTATACAGTGGAAAAAGATGGGATGATGCCATTTCTGTAGCGGAACTCGGTATTTCACAGGTTGCTCATTGGTTACACTCAAACCTGTTAATTCTCAATGTCGAGAAAACTAATTATATGTGCTTTCATAAGACCCGTTCTTCAACACCACCTACTGACAAACACATAAGGTTGCATCTTTGCACGACTGAGAAGAATTTGTGTAGTTGTGAAAGAATTCGGAGAGTGGAATCCATTAAATACCTCGGTATATTAATTGATTACAACCTTAATTTCAAGGCGCGTATCTCGACATTAAGAGATAGAATTCGTAACATAGTTTACATCATGAGACGACTGAGAAACTCTGCACCACTGAGCATATTAATGACCGTCTATTATGTCTTATGTCAATCGCTGCTAACGTATTGTATTTCTTGCTGGGGAAGCGCTAACAAAACAGTCATGATGAGAATTGAGCTCAACGTTCGGTCCTGAAAGTCATGCTTAACAAGAAATACAGGTATCCAACAGTTATAGTAAACTATACACAGATAGTAAAGTACTTACAGTTCGGCATCTATTTGTCTTATGTGTGGCTACATGTGCTCACAGAACAATATTAGGCTCAAATAAATATAATGAGCTGATGAAAAACGTGTGTTTCAAATGCCATTACAAAGCGTTCGCACAGCTTTCGCGAAAAGATTTAGTCCATTCATTGAAACACTAATATTTAACAAGGTTATGAAGGCATGGGACATAATAGATTGCTCGACGAACACAGCTAGAATGAAAAGACGAAATTGGTGGCATACGCTTAGTTATGAACAAACAGAAAAGCTGCTCCAAACATTGTCATAGTAGCTATATGCATAAAATTGATATTGATGTTGTTATTAGAGTAGTAATTCCAAATACTGTAATATTAACAAATTATATAATATATATATATATATATATATATATATATATATATATATATATGTTTGTGTGTATATGTGTATATGTATGTATATGTGGGTGTGTTTAAGTGCTCATATATGTTTAAGTATAATATTTTTATGTTTATAGACTATAAATAAAACGAGGAAGACATTTAAAGTAAGGGAAAGCATTGTAAAGTCAGCCGTGCACTAATTCTGTTTTTGTTAACATGTATATATGGCTCTCAGGATACAGGTCTGCGTGGCTAGTGTGAGAACCGCTGCTAAATTATTTGTAAAGGTGCTAAATGTCAAATAAAGTATTTTTCATTTTCATTTTTCATTGTAGATCGAACCGTTTTTGCTGAATCACCGTTGTTAACAAATTTTTACTTGCCTGATTTAAGAGCTTAGCGCTTCCTCGAATGTTCTTTTTTGTTGATATTTTGATACACGTAGGAAAGAGATTATGATCTCTGCATCTCTTCAAGAAATTTAAAGATGTTATATATCTTGCGCGATTGGTCTTGAGATCTTATAATTGGCGAATTTTTTTTTGCTGTTACAGGTCCGTACTGGTTCAGATAATGATTTCTTATATTTACGCTAATACTACACATCAAATGAAACTAATTTTACGGATTTTATCGCGTTTAATTTAACTTTTTAATACATTCATGGTAACGGGGGAAACTGAGGTATTTGACGTCTCGATGTCATAGTTAGCCCGGCTACCTTCAGTTTTTGAATAATAATTTTTGGTCCGATCTGCCCAAAATGACCAGAAACGTCGGGAATTAAAAAGTTAAATTAAACACGATAAAATGCGTAAATGGTTTCATTAATGTATAGTGTTCGGATAAATATAAGAAATAATTAAAACATATTGTTAAATATGCGGGTCAATTCAAAGAACTACGACACATAATGAATGGTAGAACTATGCCTCCATTCGTTAGGGCAGCATAAAATACGGCACAGGCAGCTTGAATCATTCCTCCGATGAGTTGTTTATTGGTGTAGTACGCAGATATTCTCTTTAGGAGTCGTGATTACGTCCGTTGTGGTAATTTTGTTAGGACATACAAAGGAGGTTATGTTTCAAAGAGGCTGTCCTTTGTCATATATATAATCCTTATCTGTTTTTAGCTGACTTCAAAAAATGGAGGAGATTTGCAACTCGTCAGTATGTGTTTTGTTATTATTTTTTTGTACATTAGACGATATCTTCGCCAATTTTAAACTGATTTTGATGATTATTTCTTTTCAGTAAATATATTATTCTTCAGGGTGGTCTCATCTATACTGGGAGCAAAAATCTCTTATGCTGGCGAAATAGGGAATTCAGTTTTTATTATAACTATTTAGACAACATAGAGATTGTGATA